>JAQGBX010003264.1:0-17789 GCA_034698745.1 Megaphyllum sjaelandicum
CGGAATAAGGAATTTCCGATTGACTGTCATTAATTATTCCCACAAATTCAATTTCTAGTCATCTCTGATACAGTACATTTACTTTTTAGTAAACGAATAGATTTTATATTTCACGAACTATTCAGTGTCCATTAGGAAGTAAGACTAGTAAGTTATTATTGGGTGAAAAAATTATCCTCCCATATATGTTTCGTTTTCATTTGTAAATGCTCATGATTGTATTGCTCATGTACAATTGTAGTTCAAACGTGGAAATAATAAGGGGGGGGAGTGGTCTTTTTGTTAAAGTAAAGCAGTGACGTGGGTGAGCTTCTCAATGATCAAATTGGTTAAGGTCTGTCTATATACATCACGCGATCTGAGTAACACGCAGTGGGTGGTCGAGAGGTGGGTGTTCTTTCGTCTAGAAATTGTGCATTTGTCTGAAAACCCTGTACGGTATAAACGTGGAACGCCTACCTGCTATTTGGGTGTGGATTGATATGGTATTGTTTTGCGTAGAAGAATTGAATTAAACAATAAATGCCATTGCAAATTCCATTATTGAGAAAAATTGAGCCGCTTTCTCTCGGATTAGGAATGTATCGATCGGCGTTTCGAAACATAATCCAATTTTGAAATAGGCGTTTAATGATAAATCTGTCTGGTGTAGACGCGAAAAATAAAGAGCTTTCTTATTGAACATTGCGCAGGACGTGTTTGGTTTTAGAGGTACAAATGAAATGCATTTGTTTCTTCTTGTTTTCGACGTCGGAAATCGACGGTTTTTTTTTTTTTGCAAGAAAGGCGCATCTAGAAGAAAATTTATCTTTTTTATTCCTGGATGTTGCAAATTTTTTTCGCGAATACCGGAAAACGAAATAATGGGCGAATAGAGAGCTGGAAATTTTAAAATGAAAGTGGATCAGATCATGTTTTCTGGAAGATGCCGACTAGACGACATATGCGGTGTTTTTTTGTTTTTTTTAATAAAAAAAGAAAACCTCAATTTCAACGAATTTTGCAGCTTTTCAGGCTTTTATTATAACGAGACTGCAATGATAACTCAATTTTTGGGGCTTTGTCAGTGGTGTTAGCTGCGCTTTGCAAATGCATGCAGTTTTTCATATTTTCTGCTTCCTGTGGTATATGACGCAACTGCGCCCCTCGTTGTCGTTTTGAAACAAAATTTGTCTCGCGAATGAAGATTAGTGAATTAAGTGACAAATTTGGCGCACAAAAAGTTGACATATCGCAAACACTGCTGTGGCCAGATTAATTACATTAAATTTGCTTAAACAAACTCGGTGGACAAAAACAGCTTTCAGAATTGTGCAGCCTCATGCTGTTTGTACAACGCGCGTATAATTTCAGATGCTTAAAAATGGCAAATGCTATATCGACGATCGTAATGCAGCTGCATGGTATCCGTTTTCTTATTAAAAGCTGCTCGTTTGTTGTTCATCCTTATTTCGTAATTTCAGTCTGTGACACAGTTAATCGTCGGTCTGTACTTCTTGTTGGCTAGAGTGGCAAAAAAGCGAGTGTGCACACCCAGATCATTTTTTATTTAAGGGGGAGTCCGACGGCAAATGAGGGTAGTTCCAAATGTGTACTAATTACTCATACAAATTACCAAAATTTCAAACACGTCCAGTTTTCCAGAAAACCAATCGGAAAAAAAAAGAAATTTAAATTACATTTACATCGTCGACTTGGTCCCTATGATTTAGGATTCTTGGTTAAATTAAAAATTTTCCGTAGATTAAATGGCAAGCAAACACGCGTTTCAATTTTGGCCTGGCGTCCAGGCGAAAGTAGTCGATAAAAATGCCGATTATTCTTTTTGCGGGAGGCGCCAAAATTTGCTCGCCATTTAATCTACGGGAAAATTTTCATTTAACCAAGAATCCTAAATCATAAGGAATAAGTCGACGATGTAAGTGTAATTTAAATTTCTTTTTTTCCGATGTTTTTCTGGAAAACTGGACGTGTTTAAAATTTTGGTAATTAGTATAAGATACAATTTTAACTAGCATGCATTTGGAACTACCCTCATTTGCCTTCGGACTCCCCCTTAACTTGTATGTACTGTTTATAGTGAACTGCAGTATATCTTCTAAAACGACGCCATTTTGTTTTTGAGGCTAGCCAATCCTGTTGGCGTTTGTGTACTTGCTTGAGCTTGGCAAGTCCGTACGATTGGCCGTTCGTGACACACCCTCCAGGAGCGCGAACTCCGTGGGGAATGACAAGGCCATAAATCTTTTCTAATTTTCCCTGGACCTTAAAACTGTCAAACAGGTTTTCCGTCCCCCATCCGGGATGAATCCAGGTCATATAGCGCCATCTTTTGGAGCCAAAGGACAGCTAAATATAACTCCTGATCGCATTTAAGGGGTTAGGAAATCATAAAACAATTTTTACCCGGGAAAGGCCGGGTATTACCGCTAGTTTCTTATAAAACCATTTTTGAATCATAGTTCAGGCAAGTGTTCGGTATTAGGCTGCGTTCACGTTGAGCTTCTCTCTAGTCGCTTGAAACCGGTGTCGCTTAGTGGTGGGCTATTGCAGACGCTTACCACTAAGCGACTGGAAACAAACTCAACGTGAACGCAGCCTTAGTTCTTACTAAGGTAAAGACGTAGCGTCTTGTGCTCATCTTTGCAACTTGTCATGAACGTATATCGTTTCTTAACGTTGTGTAACATTTTTGAACATTATTGTGGGGGGGGGGGAATGTGCTATTTTTGGATTTACATGCATTTGGAACATACATTACCTATATATATTAAAGGCTAAACGCGTCCATCTTGGTTTTCTGGCTGGGTTTGTGGCTGGCTTTCTCGCGGGCGCGTAGGGGGGCCGTGCATTACAAAGTCGTCCGTTTCGAATCGCCCCCGCGCTGCGAGCGTGAACTCCGTGGGGAATTCCAAATCCAGAAATCTTTCTAATTTACCCCGGGGCCATTAAACTGTCAAACCAGTTTCCCCCACGGGAAGGTTCTGGTTTTTCCGCTAATACAGTCTATATCCAGATCATATAGCTCCATCTTTTGCAGACAACTACAACTAAAACTAACTCTTGATCGCATAAAAGAGGTTAGAAAATCAAACAACAATTTTCACCCGGGCAAGGACGGGTTTTTCCGCTAGTACATGTATAAAGGAAACAAACTGAAACTTGGTTTCCGAACCTCGAAGCTCATTTAACGGGCCTGGAAACTCCGAATTGGGAAAGCCGGTTAACGTTACGGTCGCAAATTTGCATTCCAGTTTCAGAAACCAGGCTTCAGTTTCCGTTTCCTCGGTGTGTTCCCACATTTACAGGTGTCATTGATAACGATTCATTGAATCGGCAAACGCCATCTGTTGTGAATTTGTTTAAGTTCCAAAATGATATTGCAAAGCTTATAATCATTTGTTCATTCATTAACCTTCATTGATTCATGCAGAAATTTACGAAAACATGTTTTCATCTATCGGGAGTTGTTTACTAAGATTGCTCGATATAGCAGAATCGAGAGCCTCTTCAGACATGCAACTTTGCTTTCTGCATCGATTCATTAGAGATACTCGTAGATTGAAGCGGCTTGTTAATGTTGTGTTTGTAAAATGAATAACGGAGTCTTTGTCTCTGCGAAACAATATACGTTGTCAAACCTTGACCCTCGCATGGTCAGTTTTGTTGTTGTTATTGTTTCTTGTTTTGAAGTACTGTAAAATAGGTCAGGCGGACGCTAGGAAAACGAAAACAAAAACCAAATAGGCGGCACTTTTCTGCTTGTTTTGTCCCAAATTTCACAACTTGGATCGTGCGCAATTTCCAAAATTCCTAATTGTTGTTTTGTTTTTTGATTTCCAGGCCACCACGCACCCTTACGTAACTGGCATTCCTACAGTTGCTACAGCCTCCAACTACAATCCCTACCTAAATCCCAACCCCATCATGTCCTTAGTCCCCGCTGACGCGGTGGGCACTCCTCTCAACGTGGTACCAACACCAATGGTCACCACGCAGAAACTCCCTCGAACCGATCGACTAGAGGTAAGTGAGCGGATTCACTAAGGGCGCTCTTTGGTTTTGTTTTTCTCCCCCCTATCGGGTGTTCAATGCAGGAATTGGTGCTCTTGTTTCCGCATTTGTTACCTCTTCGCCGCCATTTCATTTCAATTTATTTCATTGTTTTATTTTTTTTTTGTTTTTGCAAATTCATACAGTATTTATTTTTTGGCCTCGGTGTGTGCTGTGTGTGTGTGTGTGTGTGTTTGCGATTTGAACGATCATTTTGCAGAAAAAATGCCTGCCGATACGTGGCTCAGATATCTCTACATTTTTACATTAACACGTATTACTGCGATGACACCAGTTTTTTTTTCTATCACTACTCCGCACCTTGCTTCGTGCGCGACTAACGGACGATAGTGTAAAAAGCAACCAGAATTTTCGTTAGATTAGCTGCAACGTGCTATTTTTTCCACAAAAAAACACGGTGTGGCTTTGGTAACAGGAAGATTTTAGAGCGAAGGTTGGGAGAGGTGAATTACTTTTAAAGTTGTCATTTTTCACCCTGAGCACGCTCGCGAACAAAATACCGAACACGTAAGGAACATACTCGTGTTTTTTTGTTTGTTTTTTCCTTCTACACTGTGAATGGTGTTTTAAGGGGTGTGCATGGTTCTGTAGGTGTGGGTCTACTTTTAACAGACTTCCGATTATTTTCCATGAACTAATATTTTTTGTTTATTTTCAGTTTTGTTTTAATTGACAGAATAATAATCCTAATATTCATGTGTGGGTGTATGTGTGTATATGTGTCTCTTACTTTTTTTTCTGTCTTCTTCTTAATCGATTAACAACTAATCTTATTTCCATAACATTCTTTCCTCGTTTTTTCTTGCACGTTCGAATCGAGTAAATTGTTAAATCCTCGATGATATTTCTATGATTAACATTCCTTCCGTTTCATGCATTGGGAATAAGGCTTAATAAATAAACTCCACGTGATTCAGTAAATATCTTAACTTGCAGATAACCACGAAACGCTGTCGTCAAATCTAATAGCATGATAGAAAACAGTCTCTCGATACACGAAGCATTGAATTAACATGTTTAGCATGTGATTAGGCTGGTTTTTTTTTCAGTCCAAGTGTTTACCTTGTGTCTACTGTGCGAGTGCTACGATATGTTCACTGTAATCCTGCTTTAATCTACATACAAAAACTCGTCATTTAGACTTTCTTTTCATTTTTGCATTCATTTTTTACACTGTGTATATAGGCTACATTTTATATTTGAATTTGAATATTTTATTTAAAAATGATTAGAAAATTGTCGCCCTGAATGCATAATTCGTTGCACTCGCATTAGAAGTAGAAAAAGTATAGAAGTGCAGTTTTAGGGAAGAGTTGATCTGATTTCTTCTGCACACGAGATATTAACAATAGCTAACTTTTCTGATAAGCCAGCCCCGATATTGGATATTGCGCTGTTATCTGAAAGCGACAGTGTCTTCTTTGTCCCACATATATTAACCTCTACGATATTATTTCAAAACATTCAAAGAAGTGCTGCTTTCTGTGTTGTTTGTGTTTAGACATAACACTTTGAGTGTGATTGGTATACCCTTCGTATCATCGATCACCATTGAACACGTGGTTAAGATTCCTCCATTTTTTTCTCCTTTGGAGAATTTTGCAAATTACAAATCTTGCTTATGTTTTTTTTTTAATAACCGGTCAATCCATATCGACCGGAAAAGGTATAGATTTTCTCAATTTTTTGACGTCCCACTAAAGAGATGTAAAACGCCAGTCATTTTTTCTACATATCATTTGATTTTTCTAAAAGCTAGCTAAATCCGATGGGAATCTTGATGATGATGATGGCCTTTTATTATTTCAGCAGGGTGCAGTACCATTCTTATTGAGTCCCGTGTTTCTAACGGGTCTCCCTAAGCTTGTCCAATAAAAACCGTGGCTCACAATTATTGTGCCCTTACCTCATCCTGCAGCCAGGCTTGATGGGCTGTTGCATGCTATTTGCCGGTTGGCCATTTTGGTGGCGTGATTGAACCCTACTTAGTCATTAATTGTGTAGCCGATTAGCCTTTCATTAAGTGTTGAGTGCACCGCAAAACTAGTTCAATGTTTATACTCGTTTTTACTGATAATCTTTCTCTTAGAGAATAAAATGCGTTGCGGAAGGGGATGCCAGATTCCGAGGATTATTACACCTATACACATTTGTTGTAACAGTGTATAGAAATCACAGGAATTGCGCCACAGGAAGGGAGAGATTCTGGAGAGAAAGTCTCTTCAAGCTTATTGTTTTACCCCGATAGAAAGTTATCCTTTTTACTGGATGCCATGTTGTATAACGACATTTTTTTTCTAAATTAAACCAGACAATGTTATATGTTGACAGGAGAAAAATTAACTGGTTTCAGAGTGGTTTTTTTTTCTTGTTTGATTTTCTGTTTATCGTTTAGCAAGACATGTCTTTCCGGCGCCAAAAATGGTCTTGCCAGCCTTCCGTTTGATCTTTTTTATTACATTTAATATTGTCCGAACCGTTTTTTAATCAGTTTCCGAGGATGGGCTTCGACCTCAATACGTGATGATCATTTTTATTACGTTGGCTTATATTACAATTGGACGTTTGTGGATGATTGTATGGTTTATACGAGTATGCGATGTTTTGCAGGATATATACTTGAACGCGTAAATCGTTGATTAACTTAAATTTTCCTTTAGTTTCCCTCTATTGAACTATACCACATTAAAAATGTGCACATGTGGTATTTCAATTTCATTTCTGAAAATGCCATCTATACTTTTTGAGCAGCCCTCTTTCAATATTTTGCACATACATGTATATATATATGCACACACGTTGAGAATTTTGAATATATAAGGTACGATTATGAAGTACAACCGCAAAGTCATTTGCAATCTCTCTTAGGTAGCGTCGCGATGTTTGAAATTCATTAAAAATCCATTTTCCTTGAGGGAAAATGAACTTGATTGTCATTGCAAATAATAATATATTGTTGAAAGCGCTCACAAATTCTACCGTCCGTAGATGTAGTTGTAAGAAACAATATTTTAGTTACACTCAAATTCCCCGGAGAGCGCTTTCGCATTGTACGGAACAGACTTAATTGGAAAATATCCAAATGAGAATGGATGGCAAAATATTTCTTAGGTTGGAGAGAGACGGTTTCATTAGCAATTAATACACTCGGTGCTCGAAAACAGCTCGAGGAAATAAATTTCTAAAAAGCATGAATAGCTGTCAGACCCACTTTGCATTTCAGCATATATAAGTTTCGAGAAGCTGGATTCAAAATGAGGCATTGTGCGATGCATTATTTTTTCCGCTCGATGGTTTCTTCATTTTTGTCAATTTCAAACCTCGCCAACACAAATTTGATCCAAGGGGGACATGGTTCGGATGGTTGTGCACCGATCTATGCAATTTGACGCAAACCGACATTTAATGTCGGTTTCAATAGGAACTGATTCGCGGTTCAAAACGAGGCTTAACTTTGGGCGTAAATACCAGTGAGGTATACAGTGTATAGTTGACGTACTGTACAGTAATGTCTGAAAAATAGCTTGTATCTTTTCAACAAAAAAATACCATTGTCATGTTACGTACATTATAAGGTGGTTTTTGCTCATCCAACTTAATTGGTAAAAAATGTAATTAAAACCATCCGAGCGAATTTGCTTTATTTTCACTATAAACGTCATTCGTTAATTATGGGCGTGTTTCTGGTTGATATGTTATTACATGTATCTTTACAAAAATGTAAACAATGTGTTGAAAATATACCATATAAGTTCTGAAGTAAGCAGAATTTTTCAAAAAATCTGGATTACCTTCTCTGAATGACTTACAAAGAAACTTTTCCTGCCTGACAAATCATTTTTAAGCCAAGCAAGCTTATTTGCAAAAGAGTTGAAATTCTTTTTTTATTTTTGTAAAAAACAAGAAACGTTTTTTAGTGAATAGGGCCGCAAACAAACAGTTTAGTGCCGTTAAATTTTTAATTTCTTTGGAACCTACATGTACGCTTTGAACAGTTGATTAGTCCTAGAACATGCTGGATGGATTAAATTTTAACGCGGATATTTAGTTTAGTGCCTACATCATATAAATCTGCTAATTATGTTAAATGTCTCTGCATAAATGATAAATGACTCATTAGAGTTTTAGTCTGTTCGTGCTGTGCTGGTAAATGCAGTATGCACTCTTGTTTCCAGTATATACGGTATATAGCTATAATTCCGTTCTTCAGATGCAAAAGTTTAATTTTATCAAGCTAGTATTCGCAGAAATTATGTTCTAATTTCTTAATTAAGTACGCTATTCATTTTCCAGGTGTAGAAAAGAAATCAAATTTAGCTTCATGCGTTTTTGTCGCATCGAATTACAATGTAGAACGGCCTTTTTGAATTGCCTTTAACTTCTATACTTCGTAATTTCTTTTTACAATGGCTCTTTATTACCCATTGGAAATTTGCTAATTAATAAATCATAGTTTAATGCATTTTCTCAATTCCTTCGCCGAATTCTTACGGAATAAGGCTTAAACGACGCCCCATTCAGTCTTATCTACTTTATGCGCCAACGGCCATCTTGGTTTCAATTTCCAGCGCTTTTGAAATTATATTCCACCCCGAGTTCATAACCATATCAATATACGCGAGTCATTTCAGTGATAGTTTATATCTACGTATATGTATCTCAACGTGTGTGTGTGTACATGCATTACTACAGACATTTACTTTCTTCCATCTCCAAATTAGTTTTGTTAATTAAACGTATTTTTTTTCGAAGGGATCATTAAATGCGTGCGGATATATATACTGTATAGTTGAATATTATTTAAGTACGAAAACGAAGCGTTGAACTTTGATATTGGCAAAATGCAAAACTGTTTTCCATATTGCATTGCGAGAATATTTGAGCAAAGTTTACGAGGGAAACTAATCGGATTACGTTTCTTTATGACAGTCCTGCTTGGTTTAATTGATACTATAAAATATTGATCTGCCTTCCACGCAAACGTCTTTAAATTGGTGAGTTGCTCGTTTTAAGCTTCCTCTGGAAATTATTTTTCAAAGTTGTCTCCATCCGTGTAATAAAAAGATGACTTCTTATTACGATTTTTGCATCGTTTTTCGCCGTAATCGGGGTCGAGATAATAAGATGGGAGTTTTTACGAGGGAGGAATCTTCTTCCTTCCTCTAAACGGAACATAGAGGGCACAACTAATTTCTTTAATTATATTGGAATCTGGCAACTCCGCTCGTAATCTTCCTATTTTAATTTTTAATATCCAATTCCCTTAACCCCACCTGCCTTTAATAGGTCTGCAATTTGAACGAACCAGACGTCCAGCTACTTTTATTAATATATGCTGTACATGTACAAGATGAAAATTCCTGGAAGCTTTTTTCAGGACTTGCATCATGTTCCATCTTATATCGTTATTATTTTAAAGGGGAAAAAAAGATGCCGACTCGCAATTCGCTGAGTGGACTTCAATTTATAATAAATGTTTTGTATATAGAGACAGGGGGTTTTATCCAGTTGTTCTACATTGCTTGTAAGCCCATAAAACGGTGGAAATTTTGCTTAGTAGAAAAAGGTGCACACTATATATATAGGATAAAATCAGGCTGAAAAAATATATATATCGAAACCGGGTAAAAGAAACTTTTAAAATTAAAATCCACGAAAAAGCATCGTAAAATTTCTATAAATCTCGTTATAGTCGATGTATACTAAAATGTCACTGTCTTTCTGTCAGTATAATGCACAATGTATCCATGACTCAATCGTGCATCATAAAGTCTCCTTTTAAATTATTTCTATATATATATATAACATCATCAATGTGTTTTACTTCAATGTCAGTTTTCTTTTTGCATGTATATGTGTAGTTCATGTTAATTATAAGAAAAGTCTCGAGAGACTAGACATTTTTGAAAAAGAACTTCTTTTTATAAATTTTCTGTTAACCGCTGTTATTAACAGGTTTCCTTTTGACTGGCATTGAATGTTTTGTTAGTAAATTCAATAAATTTAATAGCCTCATGCAAAATGTATGTCTTCCAATTAGTCTGCGTTTCCTCTAGTGTGCACTATTGGATTTACTATATAGCGAGGTTTTTATACACCTCATTCTTATACTTCTATTTACCATGGAATTATTTCTGGTGAAAGCATAAATACGATGAAGGGAATAAACCCAAAAGAATGTTGAAAGTGGATTTTGTTAAATCTCATCAATACGTATCATCAAATTGCGAAATATAGAGCATTATTTACGCCTTTATTAAAAGTTCTAGATTTGCAAAAAATTAATAGTTGAATTAATGAAAAATTTGATTTTTTTTAGTTATTGAATTCATTACGACACATCCTGGAATCTCTTTATTATGTAATTGGGTTCGGCTTAATCCCCTTAACCGAAATCCAGGGACATGTTAAACATAAATGATGGCATTATGAGAATAAATATAACGCGAAGTGCGTCTTTTAAATGTAAATTACAATGTTTGCTTCCGCTGATCTGCATCAATTGGAAACGATCTTCCATAAATCTTCAGATGAGATTCGGTAAAATTGTTCTTTGCATTTCGTGAAACTGAAGTGCAATTGTAGCCAGTAACGTTATGAATTTATATACAGTACATGTCTTTTATTCAGACAAGAAGCTGCGCATGCATGATGCAGCTATCGCGAAGAGGGTACGAAATAGTGGCTATAATCTAATATGTACACAATTGGATAATGCAAAACCTAAAATGCCATTTTCTGCAGCTGTACTGGCAAGTGACGTTGTTAAACTCAATAATAAAAAATGCTGTCGCTGGAAGTCTGGTTCAATCCAGTTTAATTGCAGACCTTCCTAACAACTTCAATCCACTTTAATTCCCTAATCCTATGTGAGAGTCCTTTAATTAAGCATGGACTGATGAGCTCTATGTGTGTGTGTTTGTGAGATTTTATCTATAGCAATCTTTTTGACAAAAACATCGGCGGGTTCAACATGATGGAGTATCGTTCGTTTATTGGATAAATCCAGGAAGCAAAAAAGGAGAAAAAGAAATTTCCTAGGAAAAAAAATCAGATTTGAAGTTTCTAGTGCTTTTTTTCATTTCTTATTACTGACTGCGCACTTGAGATGAACAAACGGCCTATATTTTTTGCCGATGAATCTCTCGTTTATTTCTCTGCTTTTTGGTTGTGTAATCGACAAAGTGATTTCATATATGAAGAAAGCGGGTCCAAAATTCCCACAGCCCACCTCCCGCACGAGCTTTTTCATTCAATTTGATTTTGAGCCGCGTTGCTTATAGAAAAGCCATTATTGAGTGTTTCCTAAGACGATTACCTCGGTCTTTTTTTTCCTGTCCACTAATCGGTTAAACGTTATTGAATTGACAGAAGTTGACCTGGACAAGTATGTCCATTATTACAGAGTTCTTTTGCCTCGAAATGCCGTCAAAAATTGCCAATTACTGTTTCAAACCTTAATTCTTATTATTGAGAATGGAATGGTATGGTCGTAAGGGTCACTGGTGGATGTCCTGAAGAGGTGAAGTACTGCAGCGTGGAACCTCGGTCGTCAAATGAGGAGCATTGATGCATGAGCGTCATGCCCGCCATTGGCATTCCACCCTGGCAATCCACGATGAACTATTTCGACAGAATTAAACTAAGTTTGCGATGCTTAGCTCGGAACTATCGATCTAACGTCTGCCAATTATTTGCAGATGATGCGATTTTCAAACCATCTGTGTTGCCTTTATAACCATTGCCGTAATGAAGCTTTTTCTAATTAGGAATGCATCTACTCTAGATGGGGCCTAATGCAGTTGCCATGTGCGGTCAATTACTTTGAAAGCGCCCTCTGTCGAGAGTCATTTCACAGTGCAGCAGCTCAGGGCCTGGAATACAATGCGACGAATCCATGATGGATTTGCAGTTGAGGGACGAAAATATTTCTGTGGAATGAACATCGACTGATAGTTTGACGTATAAAAGTACGAAATGTTCGCGCGTGGATTCTATAGAAACTTAATTTTTAACGAACCAGGGTAGAAAATTTTAGCACTCTGCACGCCCTGTATACTTTCAGTGCTGATGAAATTGCCTATAGCGCCAGCGTTGCAACAACGTTAACTTCTGCTGTATAGATAATATCAGCGAGGTCACGTGGATGCATTTGACAGGGCATTATGGCCTATTCACATCGACCAATTCCCTACCGTAGTGTCGTCACGTGCGTTGCGGAACTTTATAGCGTGACGTCACACCGCACGTAAAAATACGCGTACCATTTCGCCTTTAACGTTTTTGGTTTTTTCTATTTACTTCTCCTCAAAATAACGATATAATTGATCAGACTGGAAAAGTTGGATCAACTTCCATGGGTACGGATGCGGTTTCAAATGTCATGTAAACGTCACTTAGCCCCGCCTACTGTACCTGTATACGGATTTCGTCGATGTGAATAGGGCGTTTTGGCCCAACGGTGACGTTCGTGTGACCAAGATTTCGATACCTATAGGTATTACCCATACTTAATAAAAATGCACGAGCAAATGTAATCTGCCATATGGCCCCGCTGTCATCGACAACGTTTATGGTGCGGTATCAACTTTACAGTAAAGTTTGGATGGATTTATTGATTCGTCTAATTGTTTTATCTTTAATTAGCATTAGTTTTAATCGCGCGACGTTTCGAGTTGGCAAATTACCTGGCCCTACGCAGCCGTGTGCGTAGTGAAGATAATGCCACCAGCTTCTCTCTAAATATCTAGAAGTCAATAGCAAATCCCCGCGATAACAACGCGTGCTCTTCCAAAAAAGACGTTCAATGCCATGGATGAACAGCTCGCGTATACAAAAGACGATTTCGCAGTCGATGGCGTCACGCGACCCTGCCATCTCCAACGTATATGCATCTTCGTGTTTTTGAAGATGCTGTATATGGAATCCTATAAATGCTGCATCGACGGCTTATGAGAATATGAAATCACTTTGACGAATTATGCAAACGAGTATATATTTTTGGTGCGAAATTTCGTGAAGGTGGTCAGCGACGTCTCCTTTCCGTTTTGAACCCGCTGTTTAGTGTACGCCTATCTCTTCTCTGCCTTTTTCTTCTCACTCTGTGTCCTTCCTCGTCGGCCATCTTGGTCTCCTTTCCCCCGTCCCGCCACACACACCACCCTGCTCCCCTCGCCCATTTTCCTGTCCATTTCGGCTAACTCTTTGGCTTGCCTACTCCTGATCACGCAGGTTTGCCGTGAGTTTCAACGCGGCAACTGTAAGCGCGCTGAGAACGAGTGCCGATTCGCTCATCCTCCCGAGCACGTGACAGTCGACTCCGCTGATGGCATGGTGACGGTCTGTATGGATTTCGTTAAGGGGCGATGCTCGCGGGAACAGTGCCGATATTTCCACCCCCCGCCACACTTGCAAGCACAGTTAAAGGCTGCCCAAAGTAGAGCTAATGCGGCCGCTATGGTAGGATCACAACCCCGTACTCTCTCCTTATTTCCTGTAATTTTCGCTTGTAGCACTTGCAGAACGTTGATTTGAACTTTTTTTTTTTAGTTTTTTCGTTATTTTTTTTATCATTTCGATTTATTTATTATTTTTCTAATATCAAAAGCACCATTTTTGCCATTTTGGACTTTGTGGGTGGTAGTTGCTGCTCCTCACCGTGCACTTTCTTTGTAACCTCTCCTCGAGCCCTCTCATCATAACCTTCCCTTATTGGCTGCCCCCTCACCCTTTTTATCATATCTGCCTGCTCGACATGTATCCGTTGCCCCTCCCCCTCCCCCTAATTTGCGGCGACTGTTCTATATAGTATTGGCTAATCCCCGGTTGCGTTTCTGGAACCGGCCACTGACCACCACGCCGCTTTGTTTTGACCATTTCGATTGTGGAGCGCCTCTCGTGTTGTTCTTGGGAGCTAGCCTTAGGTAGCTGTGGCTGTAGCCTTTTTTCTTAATTGTCATTAGTTGCATTTGCATTTGAATTTCCCCGGGCCTGCAGTTGATTGGCGCCTTCATCCTGTTTGCTCTGTATAGACTGTATACACGTAATACTGTATAGTCACTATCTCACCAACTGTGATATCTCACGTGTGCACTCACTGCTCGAACTCGTGCTCCTCCTCCGCCCTTCCTCGTGCTTCATTACAAAGCCGGTGTCAAATCGCTCTTAATAACCCCTAAGCAGGGTCACCAACTCTGCCTCTACTTTTATCGTCCCCGTTGTCTTACTTTAGCGCGCGCTTCCTACAGTCATTGGAGTAATCCTCTGCATGCATCCGAGAGAAAATTTCAAAAGCTATATATACAGTATATGGCACGGTTAACATTACACGTTGAGCATCAACCGACGAGAAATTTACGCGAGATTCTGCCTAAGTCGGGGATTTACGTGTTATGGGCTCGCTGAAAAAGGAAGTAACTTTCAGGCGAGGATTCTTGACTTTGCCTCGTGGCACTTTGGTAGATGTCACGTTGCCATTGGCAGCTAGCTTGCATAAACTAAAGATGGCCGAAACTTTGCGGTAATCACTTTGATCCTGATGCAGAAGCGCTGAAAGTGATTTTGGCCCCAATTTTTGTTAAATGCATGTACATGACGCAAGCACCTCCTCAGGGGTGCGCTTTACTGTATAGCGCGATGGAAGACTGGCAAGCAGCACCTGGAGAAGGCCATATAGGCGGAAACGTTGGGCAAATAAAAACCATTGGTAGAGAAACCACAAAATCTCGCATTTAATTCTACGTGAACCCTACCACTCGAAGAAATGAACAGAAGCACATACTGTACGATGGTCCGAGCGAACTGGTCAATTTAGACGATGAAAACATCTCCTTTTTTGCTATTGTTCGATAAGAGTGCATTTGGGCTCATGGGGGTCACTACCAAAGTTATCTGGACCGGACATGACATTCGATTAGAAGTTATCATAAAATTGATTTACTTTCAACTTCTATAAATGTATTTTACTTACAGTAAATATATATATATATATATTCTCGTGGAATTTGGAAACCTGAAGCAAATAATATTGAAATTCTGAATGCACTCGTAAGGATGCTGCTTTGCCATTTTGTAGTCTAAATTATGGAGAAAGTAAACCCATGAGAACGATAGATAATGCAAAAAGACACCATTTAAAAAGGGGAAAAAAACAATAGAACTGAAGTTATCTTAACCGATGTTTTGTATACATGTACAGTATACGCCGATGTTGAATTTCGGCACGTACGAATAAAAACTTCAGAATGACTGTGAAAAATGGTATACCCCATTTTTGGAAAATCCAACGGTTTCACAGCGAGCGTTGTACAAATGTATATTTAAAATAACAGCATAAGATCGCATGCTCAGAAAAGCTTCCCTTTCCAACAAACCCATGCACTTTCGGCTGTTACGTTGATAACATTCATTCGGATTGAACCAACCTACATTTTTCCAGTAAATGTTATTTGGGTAATCGTCGACTTCGCTGTTCTAATCGCACGCTTTGCACGATAAATAGTGTATATTATCGTCTTCGAAGCTGTCTTAATGACTCGAAGACGCGTAATTAACTGCATTATCTTGGGCTGAGAAATATACTGTATAAACTGAGTCTCGTGCAGCCTCTGGGTTGTGCCACGTTACTTCTCTCGTAACACATTTTGTCAAGCATCGCTCGTTGGTAGACATTGGGATGCCAAATGTTATTAAATTCTTGCCGCCAGTTTCCAGACAGCTCGGTACCGGGGCGGCGCCATGCAGACGTCGTCTAGCTGTCTACTTCGGTAATGCGCTCTCGGTGTTTCCCGTACAAATTCTTCCTTAACCCAACTCTGCTGCCATGGCATGCATGCTCTTCTTGAAGATGCTCGTTGTTATGTTTACCGTGCCGATGCTGTTCCATTCATGCCATCAACTCCTAGCTCTCTCGTGAACATCCTCGACAATTAAAAAGACCCGTGTTTTTGCACGCTTTTATCCTCCTTCCAGCTAAAGTATACGACTTGCCAAATTAAGGCTAATTGCCTTTTTTATGTAATTATTTCTTCGTCAAATAATTACCTAATGCCTGCTTTTCTTCGATGTTCCTCAGTTGTTTTCACACTTGAGATATCGCCTAATCTCACACTGCTGAAATCCTCGTCAATCTTCCCATAACATGGTTTTTAATTGATAGTTAAATAACATCATCGATTTCTTTGGATACAAATTTCCAAATGTTTAACGTACGAACCGTATAGAACAAACACCCACTAGCTTCCGGTAAGAAAATGGACCATTATTTTGTTATCATTTAAAAAAACAGAAAACGACTATACGATTTTTTTTTTGCCGGTCGGACCTGTCCAATGTTTAATTAGTTTATCTAAACCCGATATCGTCGTTCGTTGCGCATATCTCCGGATAACTTAAAGCGAAGATTCGCGCAACTGGTCAAAGAAAGTAGCCACGATGATGCAACGCGCGAGCAGCTATGCATAGTTTAGCGTAGAGGTGTGTCCACTAAGGGTAAAGGTGAGGGCTTGTTGAGTGTCAGTCATCCGTGTTCATGTCAGCGAGGCAATGACAATTAAAACTTTATAAAAAAAAATATTTTTGCGCGTGCGTGAGAAGCAGTCTTAACCACCACCTTAGGTCGCTCTATAACATGTTTTTTTTTTCTTCTTTTTTAATTTCTAATTTCATGTGCGTGTATTCTTTCCAGCTTGAATTTTTATCTTTTTTCTCAAATCGTAATGAAATGTTCGCATTGTTGAAGTCGTAAAGAGCGCGCGTTGAATGAAAGCCATCGATCAGTTGACGCCGAATTTTGCGTCCTTCCCCGCACGCATCCCCATTTTTTTATTTTAGTTTATTTAATCGAGTAAGTTTTGACTTAATCCAGGCTTTTATGTCGATGTGTGTGCGCAATGCCGCATAGTTTTTGCTCGTGTCAACGCCTGGCGTTGTTCAGCTTCTTCGGTAACTTTTTAAGACTTCGTTCCGCGCGTTGCCATTGGTCCAGAGGTTGAACCTGTTTATTACTAATTTATTTGTGGAGAAGCACCTTCGTGGCAAATAAAATTTGATTGTCGGTTATAAACCTTTTCCAATTACCTGATGCTGAACTTAGGCAAGAGCGCTGAAATGTTGTACTTGCAAAAAGTATTTCAAACTCACCCCACCCCACTCGCATCCGCTTCCCATAGGGAATTCGGATAACCCTATAGCCGGGCGCGTTGTTGCGGTCAAGACCGAGCTGGCCATTTAAGCTTCGTCCAGTGAGCTTTTATGCACTGCCACATAAAAATGGTCCTCGGCTACCCTTTCTAAATGCGCTATTTGCCATTAAAATCGTCTCATTAGATTCATTGTCAGTTGCGAACACATCGTTCGGGATGTGTCGGAGTGCCGTATGTCCGCGATCACACGCCATTGGCTGGCTAACCGAACTTGCAGCACGCATTTCCAGACGGTTTTACGAGAAAAAGCGACTGAAAATGCACGCTGAGTTTATATGTCAGTTTATAGGGGCAACATTGGCCGTAAGGCTTACTCGGTAATGGTGCAGTGGCAAATTGTTTCTATAGCTCGAAACTCCAGTCTCGTTTTACACGATAGAATAAGAAAAACCGATGCATGATAGATACAGGGTTCCCACATTTCTGGGAAACCTGAGAAACCTGGGATTGTCAGGGGATTTTTTTTGGTCAGGGGAAACCTGGGATTGTCAGGGGATTTTAGGAAGTTGTGTG
>JAQGBX010003265.1:0-17788 GCA_034698745.1 Megaphyllum sjaelandicum
TTATTGTTTATTCGAATCCTAAAAAAAAAAAAACATAAAAAGAAAAGTGCATTTGTTCGAAATCATTTTTGGTATGCATGTACACTGTGCAAACATTTAATTTTGCATGTTGCATTGTACTAATTAAGTGCTTAATTAAGTTAATTCATCTTCCATCTTCCATTCATTCCGAGGCATTATCATACAGGTATTCGGTTTATTTCATTTAAAACCTCGAGAATATTGAATATTTGAAATTATTCGTTCGTATATTAAAAACGGTCCGCACCACCCCAAGTTTGAGCTAACATGCTTTGGGGTAGTTGGAAATCGTAAAGGAACATTAATTTGAGAAGTTATAAATTTTCAGCGTGTGCGGAAAACCATATTTAATCGGTTAGGATTCATGCAAATTCGCATGTTTGAAGAGTACTACTGTAGTTGTGCAGTAAAGATAAAATCGAACTATTTACTATTTGATGAACTTTTACTTGCACGTTTAGCAAAATCGCAAAAAAAAAAATAGTTTTTTGATTTTTAGTTTAAATTGTTATTGATTATTCGAATCCGAAAAAACAAAAAAAAACATAAAAGAAAAGTGCGTTCGTTCGAAATCATTTTTGGTATACATGTACTTGATGTACACTGTACAAACATTTAATTTTGCATGTTGCATTGTACTAATTAAGTGCTTAATTCATCTTTCATCTTCCATTCATTCCTAGGCATTATCATACAGGTATTCGGTTTATTTCATTTAAAACCTCGAGAATATTGAATATTTGAATATAATTATTCGTTCGTATATTAAAAACGGGCCGCACCACCCCAAGTTTGAGCCAACGCCAGCGCCGTGCAGCGGCAGTTTCGCGTGTGGCGACGCCCTCTATCGAGCGACTCTCGAACCGCAGGATGCGCCCTAAATAGGCCGCAGTAGCGCGAGCACCCTCGAGTGCGCATCGTTCGGATCCGGAACGCGGAAGCTGTTTAGCCGCCAGAGGTTGAGATCGGTTTCGAGCGGAGGAGTGATCGGCTTTTGGGGGGAGTTTCGCGTCGAAACAGAAATTCAATTTTCTCTGGGCGCATTTATTTGCACCAGTTGCTACGATTCGGACGTCTCGTCTTCGCATTCCGAGCGAGGAAACTCGGGAAAGACGTTTCCATCTCTCGTAAAAGTGCGTTGTAGTTTTTTTTTTCTTCTTTCGGATTGGCCATAATTTCTACTGGAATGATGGTGCGCTGTTTAGCGGCTGCATGAAAGCCGTGGAGGAGGTTACCGCCTCGGATTTCGCTGTTTTAAGCGGATTTAGGTAAGTCCCCGATATTTCAACCACATTTCAAAGGTTTAACGAAACGATGCTGAGGTCGTGCCCACGGCTAATCGTGAATAATTTTTTAAGCGCTTCCAGGAGCGAATGCCTTCTGTAAAAAAAACAATAAACTTTTGAGATTGCGGAAGGTTAATTCCGTTCCGGAAATTATCTTTTTCTGAAAATTAAGTAGTTTTTTTCCCTCCCACTGTTATTTCGGAAACATTCGGAGACCTAATTAAGTTTGAAATTATCTAACCTCGTTTGATATTTTGAACGTCAATGAATTCTTAAGTGCAAAGGTTACCGTGATCAAAATTATATATATTGGGGTTGCGCACAACTGCGATTGTAAACTCTTCTCTGAGTAGCGTTTCGCATTGAAACCGGATTAATCGGCGATTACTCTTGATCTGAATTGGTGTCGACTATAACATCCGTAAAATATGTCTATCTGGTAAAATGAGAAATGGACAGTATTTCGGTTAATAAAAATCCATCTTTAATTTTGGGACGTTATCGCGACATTCTTTGCCTCCTCACAATATATACAATGTAGAACCACTTGTTTTCTACCTGGTGACTAATTTATTTTTATTTTATGTTCTTTATTTGATTCAAAAAATCCAAAACTTAAGTGGGGATTAGAGCTAATTAGATGTTCAGTCCTTTCCCCCACCCCTTTGTTTATCAAATGTTCTGCAAGGTGTGTCAAAAATCGCAGTTACCGGCACTATATATGACAGTTTTGAATGCACGGGGAATTTCCTGCCATTTTCACTTAAGTGCTGGCTTTAATCGCAAATGAAGCCCCTTATGCATGTAAACCCGTTAAAATCCCACGTTATAAGACATTATGTTGAGATAGGCACTATCTCGCTATACGAGTCTAAAATAATACTAGGGTACTCAACCTGCAGGAAGCTTTTTTAAACCAATTAATGCATTCATTTTTGCACACGTAACTTCACAACTGCTAAAGTGCGATTCACGAAGCGTTTGAGTACATGTATTCCTATTGCGTATAGCAAGTTTACACGTACTTGTAATTGCCTCTCGATGTCATGACCCGCTCTTATTTTTCAGTTATTTTTCGTTGAGGGAATTCAACAGATGGATATTAAACGCAGTGCTGTTTTTCATCCGTTTGAACAGCCGTTCTCATTGTTTGCAGTATACACGTTCAGTGTATATAGTTAGGAAATGATTAGAATTTCGAATTCGGTTCAGATGGCCCACATGCAGTGTATGGTTTGTGTATCTGAGATATAGTCCTCGAATTACAGTCTATGTAGGTCTTTCAAATTTGAATATTGATTTTTGCATATTGCCAAATTACATTTTATATAGCTTGTTGAATATGCACGCGCATAAGATGGCTTGAAAGTGAAACTGCAGTTTTTCATATATAGCGGGAAGATTTCCATCGTATGGATTTTTTAATCAAGGATTTACGGTGAATTATTAAAATGATATAGTTTCAACTTCCGTTTCCCGTTGATCGTAATCAAGACACATTGATCGCGTTCTCTATTGCTCCGATAAAAGCACAATCATGGCTTCGATTGATGCGTTTGAAGGGAAATTGCAGCACATTTGTTGAAAGTTTCTGAAAGCATTCAGCTCGATTGGTTGAGATACTGCGATATTTTACGTTTTGCTTGATTTTCAATATTTTTTAAAGGTGAAGATTTCTCATTTTCGTATGACTTTTTTATTTAAGACTCATTTAAAATCAATCTCATATTCAAGCTCGAGTGCAAGTCTGTCCGAGTTCGACATCTAAAACAAAGATTTCCAATGTCTCACTCTCTCGCAAATGTTCTCCAGATCTTGCTGTTTTCATATCATTTAGTAAGTGGAAGTCAGAGTTGGAAGACAACGTATGTTGAGAACAACTTTCAGTCGGCATTGTTGCTCGCTTTATGGTTCCCTCATTTTCAATTAGGATCGGGATCCTCTTAGTTACTTTTGAAATCACTTTGGTTGCTCAGCCCTGTTTCTCATTAACAATTTGGTAAGATTACTCGGCGAGAGCTTGTTGTCTTCGCGGACGAGTAAATTATACGCGATCTTCAGACGTGGAAGTGTTTTCCATTTCCTCAAATGTAATCGTTTTAAGAAGAAATCTCAAACGGCTGTACACACCATAGTTGCCACGACAGACCCGCAGTTTTCCAACTTTAATGAAAGCTAATTTCGTCGAAGAAATGCTAGTGAAAAGTAAGCAACGCATTGCAAGAACCATTACAGTACAGGCACGCATATACGTTGCAACTGTAATTTGTAGCACCATTACCTATCCCAAAGTTTCCAGTTTTTCGTCCTATTTGTTCAAATGAACTGCGGAGATCCGCAAACCTCGCTCGTAATAGCTTCGTGCACAACATTCTCGTATCAACTTTTTCTTTCCCCAAATATTGGGAAAAATCCTCAATAAATTCGTCGTGGACTATGCGTATTTCACACGTGTACAGGTTCAAAATGCATTATATAGGGGTACTTGCAAAAAAGATTTGCGAATCGCACTTTGGCAGTCGTAAGGTTGCGTGCCAAATCGACACGCTAATATAGTTTAAAAACAACACCACATGGTTATCTCTGTTTTCAAAGATAACTAACAGCAGGGTGGCCACAGGTCAGGGAAGTCAGGGAAAAGTCAGAAAAAAAAGTGGTCAAAATGTAGTGTTTTGCCAAGCTTCTCATCATAATTGTTATTTTATTTTTCATTACTACAAAAAAAATTGATATGCATTAACGAGTAAGGTTTGGTCGGGGAATTTTGGATTAAAGTCAGGGAAATTGAAAATTTTGTGGCCACCCTGATACAATATATTACTTTCAATTCAATTCAATTTATTACCCTACGGTCAGCACATACAGTGCCATGTGGTAGGGGGGTATAACAAGTAAAAACGAACTAGGAGTTCGAATCACAATGGACCCCGATAGTGCCATTAAGTTAGATTTCCTTAAGTTTATGGCTATCCCTTGGTAAACCATTAAAATTCCGGATTGTACGTGGGATTGTACTTTTGTGACTTTACGACTGTCTAAAGTACGATTCGAAATGCGTCTATCCGAGATCCCCCGTGTTTTCACAAGCAAGAAGATGCTTAATTGCTAGCTCCCCTGTAGATCAGAAATTGTTGGGGTACTTTATATTTTTACCGTGGCAAAATGGTTAGTTATAGAATCCATGTTCGGATGAAGCGTCAACATAATTTTGAGTTTAAAGTTCTTTTGACTGAATCGCTCGTTGATGAAGAATTTTATTCCATTCGTATTGAAAACGTTTACTTTCGCGGAGTTTAAGATTTAAATATCAGCTTTAGTTTATCAGCAATTTCAAATAATTGTCCGCCACGTTATCACCCCCACAAATCGGTCTGGCCTCGTAAATAGTGCATCATGATGCAAAAAGAGGGTGTCTCTGCGTCGTTAAATATTCATCGAACCACTTTTTACGTCCGATTTCCAATTTTATGGACAACCTTTACGCGCTTATACATGTATTCTCTTAGAACGTGGGATTAAGCGTTCGTTTTTGTCGACAAATGGGCTCATTGAAGTTTCTACGGCAAATGGATTAAAAATCCACAATGGACACTTAGAGTAATGAATTGCGAAGCTCGATTGTTTCAGCGTGTTTGCCGGAGGATTATCCGGGAATAATTTCACTCGTTACCCGCGCTCGGCATTCATCGTGGCAAGGAGACTGTTAAAATTGCTCGTAATTTTCACGAATTAATCCGAGAAGCAGATGCCTGCATGCAAAGTTTTTATGCGCTTACATCTTAAGCTGCGTAAAGAATATGGTTGCAGGTAATTACTTATCCCCTCTCCTATATACCCCTCCAATCTCCCCTATCGGGATACGGCATTTTGCGTTGAACTGTCATGCATTTAATGAACTAATTACGAGCTCGCAGCCTATAATTACGAGTTTAAAAGCCCAAAAATGCAGCACCTTCGTAGTCGCAATTCTTATTTTAAGTCGTTGCAAATTGTAATGTGCATCAACAATGCAACGAAATTCTTAATTAAATTTGATGCGAGCGCCCATTCCTCCTAGGAATTATTAAATTACGATGTATGCATAGAAAGTGCTTTCAATTCGTGCATGCTGCGCATATGCCGTGCATTCCTTTCGCAGTTTCGCAAAACCCGGCTAGTGGCAGGGAACTAAATTTTAAGTTATACGTGTACGTATAGTCAACTCTGCATCGATTAATTTAGGTCTGCTTATTATCGCGTTGAAAGCTGTTTACCTTAGACTCCATCCTACGTTCGCGTATAGAAAAGGTTTTGTAAATAAAAAAAAAACTGAGTTTATTTCGCACATTTCACTTCGAATATACCTTTCGTTATAAAAAATAGAAAATGCGCCAAACGTACTGTATATAGCATCATCGCCTGTCATTATTGCATACAAGGTTATTAAAGTACCGAAAAAAATCAACACATTTGCATTCATTGATTCGTTGGAAAAGTTTTACTTCTTTCCGACACGCTTATGCACTTTATATACTGGGTCATTCAGGAAATGCCCTGACGATATCGAAGGGACCGTTGCAAATGCAGTTAAATCATATGGTTGATTGAGAACGAAATCGATAGTTATAGATTTGCATGCATATTTTTAAAAGCTTTGTCTGTAGCAGCAACTGAAAATGCATGGAAATAGATAAGCAGAATTATGCGTTTTATAATGAGGCACGAAGAATTTAGCAGCAAGTTTATGAAAATAGCCTGATGTGAAATGGATTTATCGAATTGATTCTTTGAATAAAGGCACGAGTCGTTCATTTTGCATTTGACGTCATCGATATATGAAACGAGCTCAAGAAATGTGTGACGGTTTTAATTAAAATTTATGGGGTTCACGATGTTAATTTATAACGCATAATAGATCGCATATTTTGAATATACCTAAAATCAATTTTTGCAGTCAATTTTGTCGAAACATGACTTTTAATTAAATTCTTCAAGTCGACATCATTATAGTCGGTTGCCATTTTAATGAAATTAAAAAAAAAAAACTTTTCACGAATGCATCATGAAAAAGATAACAAAATTCATTTTAGATTTTTTTTGGAGCCACGGAAAATTAATTAACGCTCTTTCTTTTTTTGTTTTTCTTCGACATTTAAAAATGGCTGCTACATGTGTACTATACTTGGGATTTTTAAATCATTCGAAAGCAAATTTACAAATTTTCCGCAAATTAATTGTCTTTGAAGACAATTAAGTCTTTTAACTTGTCAATTATCTTATAAGGTTTTTACTTTTTGTAATGTTTGACGTTAGGACGAGCAACTCCGTGCATTTTTTTGTTGTCGAATCGCTGCGACAATTTCCTTGGGATCTTCACAAACCTCAGTCGAAAGTATGTCAGTAGACTCGTGTCTGCCAAACCGATCGTTATCTGGTCCAATAAACTGAAAATGATAGTTTCAAATCAGCCGAGTATCACATCTGCTACCATGCAGGCGTTGACCAATAAGCAAAAATGGCGTGGCACCTGTTGCCACTTGGCCAATAGTTTTTACCAACTTTATGCTACAATTTAGTCTTAAATGCGTATCCATGGGCAACAGTTACCAGCGAACGTCATGCTGTAATAACAGTTTGATGATACTTTATATGTCAATTTCGATCGTGCGTTTGCGCCTTCACTCGGATTTGAATTTGAGACGAAATTTGTTACGGTAAGTGAACTCGAGGTTAACGTTAAAAAAAATGTTACAAAATTAGCTATAAGGTTGACCGTTGGCACTTGGAGATACTTCTAGGGAAAACAAAGCGCCCTTTGCCCCAAAGGCACTAAATGCCTCGTAGGGGGGCATTGGCACTGACGCCAAACATTGGGGTTACGCGTTTACCTGAAAGGCAGACTCATTTCGACGAAATTTGAACTGACGTTTTGACGTTAATTGAACGAAGCTAGTTTTCTTAGTTAGGCCTAGTTGAGCGGCATAATGGGCTTTGCTCATGTGCCACTTTTCATAAATCTAGAGATCACGTACATGGGGAAAAGTGCATGTGTTTGCAGCGATGGATGTTTGCTGATAATCAAACTCTGGATTCATTTAGTGCAATTGCAAATTGTACATATGCGGTACATATTCTGGGAAAGTTAATTTTGTAATTGGATCTGGCAGTGGTTCCGCGTTTTTAGTCGAAGAAGGAAATGATGAAATGGGCAAATTATAGGAAATACATGCACGTACCTAGAACTTGTACTTAGAATTACCATAACTGAAACGTAAATATATACATTATTTACCCGATGATGTTATATTATGCATGAATTGCACTCTTGTAAAAACTTAGATGGAGAAAGATAGTTGAAATCTTTCGGTGAAATATTTATTTTGAGATTAAAATAACATGGCAATGCAATATCTGACAAGAATGCTCAATAATTTGCTCAGTGTACAAGTACACGGTATTGCGGTACTTTTGCACAATTGTGCTGCATTGGAAATGTTTGCTAGATGTGTTAAGAAAAATAACGCTTAACATTTATTCGGTCCAATTGAATTACCCATTTCATAACTCACTGCTCCATCTATGATGCATTCTATTCAGCTGAGGTTTTTGCAAGGTTCCATTAAGTTGGGACTGAAGAATAATTTGCACTGCCAGTATATACTCGCACTCTTGATTAATCGTGCTGTGATTTACAATGAATGTAATTGCTTGTTACAGTCAAACTAAATTCGGCAATGAACTTATCTCTGTTTTGCATCAATTATTTGACGTACGAAAATGCTGCTTGTTTTCTTTCAGTCGAGAAGCTCGATATTCTCGTGTAGCTATAGTTGTGCATGATTGAAAGCCAGAAAATGACGAGAACATTATTGAGTCGGTGAAATTGTCTTTATGAAATCTGACATGCCCATAAGCATAATTGCTATTGTTTGTGCCTTTGTGTTTGTTCCCAACCTTTCATCATACGCTGAACATCTATAGTTACTTTTAATTAGCCCTTTTTATGTAGCCAAGATAATGCAAGATTAACATTGTAAAAACAACATGCATAGTCGGTCGATGAATTATTTTTTTTTTATTCGTCATTTTGATATATTTGGAACGAGGAGGTTTGGCCTTTGAAACCTTCGAAATGAAGAATTTTCAGATAAAGTAAGGTGAAGGGTTAATTTAGGTTGACACCATTTGCTCGTTTGGGGTATTAATTTTTTTCCTATCCTCACGCGCATTGAATAATTATGGGGTCGACAAGGTCTATCCAAGTTCACAGTAGTCAGTTTTTTTAGTTTTCTTGAATTTTTATGATCTTATGTGTACTGCAAGGTTGCCATTTTAATAGTTAAATTTTCTTTAACTTGTGTATTTGGATATGTTAGTCGAACTTAAGCTAGTCCTCGCTGGAGGGACTTTTGGGGAGGCATATACCTGTATAGATGAATTTTTTGTTGCTAATTGCTACCATTTGTTTCCAAAAATTGTTTTGCATAAGTTGTACCAAAAACTGTTTATGGAAATTCATGTTTTCAGAAACAACTGGCAACAATTAGAGGGGAAAAAAGTTCCTCGATGTTTCTTCTAGCGTGGACGTAGTTTTATACAGCATATTGATCTTGTAAAAATGATCGATTTCTTTCTATGCCTAATAAAGATGAAGTCCACGTTAATAATTTCCCATTTCCTGCAGATTTACTGCGTCCCTCCTCGATACCCCAGGGTAAATGCCCAATATGGCCTCCTCTACGGAAAAAAATATTTTTACCTAATGATCCAAGAGCGTAATTGCTTTTTTATGACGGTTCATTTTTATTAGTTATGGGAATCCCTCTCTGAGAGCAGGGCCGCAGCGCCATGCTGTGCTATTTTTAATCTCACCACAGCTAAAACCATATTCCAGCTAGTTATTTTATTACTTAGTTGTGATGCCGAAGGCGTTTGCTATGTATTTGTCCGAATTTAATTGGAACGAAATATTTAATACCTGTTGGCTTTTGATATCCAAGTTGAATGCATATCCCCCTCCCCTATAAATCCATATACACTGTACATGTAGTGCACGTAGAGACACTTTTGTTACAAGTTCCGTAGCCCTTCATCACTCAACGAGAAAGTTGCATTATGAATGTGCATGCTGGAGGAGGGATGGATATGTTATATGAAAACAGTATTCTGTTGGACATAAAAGGAAGATAATTAAGGGGTTGTCATGTGAAAATTAATTGGGCTTGGGAGACCTGCAAGTGCAACATTGGCGAGGGACGCCGGGGAGATCGAGAGGGCGCTCTGTATAACGTCGGTGGGGCCTTCTAATATTAATAACCATATTTTATGATGCATGAAGCAATGCAGGCTCGGCGTATACAGTATATTTGGCTTCTGCAACCATAAAAGAAAACATTATTATTGCAGAGATCCATTAATGAGCGTGTACTGAGCATGGTCACACTGTAGCTGAACACTACTACCCCTTAAATTTGCCAATTTATGTCATCCGCGTAACCTGGCTTTGGCCTAAATGTCAAACGATTGCTTTGTCTCGAAATAAACGTGTCGCTAAGCTATATATTTTAGGGGGGAAGAGAGGAGGAACTATCATCATTGACCATGGACGACATCGTCTCAGTGCATCGTTCTTCTTACAATGACATTTCTTACGATTGCGAGTGTTCTGGAATCCGTCACGCAAATGTTGACGTTTCATTGGGAACAGGGTCATCCATAAGGAAGGCTGCTAATTCTATGGTTGGATTATGGGGCAAAACGGCCAAATGGCAAATCGACTTGCATACATTGCCTTAATGGACCTCCCCCATGTGTCATCTCTTTGTTAAGATGGCTAACTCTGGTTTTATTTGCCAATGTAAGCCAATTTTTTTTTTAATATTTGAACAGCCCCGTAGAAGCTGGATTTGCAGCAACTCGGTGGTAGTGAAAAACATGTAACCGTAAGCTATTTGGAAGTCCTGACAGAAGCGTTTGGATCGATAAAGGCAATAAGACAACAAACATACTGTGTAGTTTATTATTGACTTTTTCATACAAAACCAGAAATAAAATCCAGATAAAACTCCTGAATTTCTAAGTTCTACTTTACATGTGCAATATACTTTATACTGGTACACATGTACGGTTATTTTATTGCCTCGCAATTTTGTTGGCTGGCTACCAAAGTTTTTGAGAAAGCGTTCTGATGCATTTCAAGAAAAAAAACGTTACATGCTCTGTTGCGCGGCTTATCTTTCTGAGGTTTCCCATTAACTAGAAAGCATAACAGTCTGAAGTGCAAAAATAAAATAATTAACAATATAATTGTTAAGGATATTACAGATTTTACTACAAGTATATATCGTACATGCATGAACGTACATTTCAACGGGTATGAAACCATGGCGCCATGTACAGTTTATGACCAAGCCAAAACAAAATGGACATACAGTATACAGTACAGTGTGTACAGTTACTGTATAATTTAAATTAGAAATGGTGTATGCATGAATAATTCAAATCCAAATATCTTGGATCGGTCATCATACTGTATGTACATAAAATTACGCAATTTTCATAGACACTAGCTGCATTTCTTCCAGTTGTACAACTTTAAACGAGATGCATGTTTTTGTTGTTAAACTATTGAAGATAATTATGCACCAATTCATCTTAATTTGTTGGCGGATTTTAAGAGTTTTTAAAATTACGAGTACATGTACATGTATTATAGGTTCAAGCATTTTCTGAATGTAAATTTAGTAACACGACTGATGCATTCTTTTGGGAAATTCTGTGTTTTCCCAAGATGTTTTTTTTAATAACATCTCATGACCTGATGTAGAACAAAGATATTAAAAAAAAGTGTAGCACGCTTCTGTTTATTGTTTGAGTAATTCTTGAGGCAAGCTCACAAGCACGATTGATATCTTTTGTCCATGAGCCCACGCTCATTTTCTTCATCTCCTGCAAAATAAATAGAAATCGATGAGTAAAGCGAATTGATACCGGCTTTGTTTGATCTTCGGCCGACCCATTCTCTTGTATCCACCAGTTTATATAGAACTGTTTATAAAAGAAGATGAGATTTTCGAAATAGAAGCAGCTCCTCACTCGTCGCTAGGTTTCACCGGCGCCACTCACCGACCGAAGGGATGAGGTTTCCAAAGGCGATATTACATAGCTGAAAATGGTGCTGTGTTATTGTTTTACCATTTTTGCTCAATTTTATATTGAACGGCATTTTGAGATGGAGAAATGTCAGTTTGAAAAGAGCGTCATGCATGGGTTTTTATTACAAATAAAGGCGAAGGGCACAAGTAATTCGAAAAGTTTTGTCGTTTATGGATGTCCCCTCGTGCTCCTCGCATCTTATAACACCAAGACGTGACCTAGCATTTTAGAAATTGGCTCACTCTAATAAAATGTGGAAAAAAAGCTTGTTTTTGAGTCAAATGTTAGTAATTGTAAGCGTTAAGAAACTTTTTATTGATCGTTGCCCGAAAAAAACACTCGACTCGACAGACTGTCTACAAGCGCACTTCATGGATTTTGAACTCCCATCTCGTCTTTCTAGATATAAAATGCTCGCCTATAGGAAGATCCTCTTTATCTAGGACACAATTTGCCGTTTTTCAGATTCGTTCAGACGTGTACAGAGGATGATTCGTGATGAACTTTCGTAATTATTGCGAGACAATAATTTACAAAATAACATGCAAACAGAACAATTTATTAAAACGGCCGCGGGATTTGCACTATGGAATTTGAAGGATGGAAAATGTTTAAAAAAAAGTTGATAGTTGCCTAAAATGCTGATGAGTTTTGTGATGTGCGCATTGACGCATCACCTTTTGAAATGCAAATTATCACGAGCTACCATTTCGTTTTACGTTGCCATGGAAAGTAGATGGAACCCTCCCGTGGCAAAATTTCACTTAGTTTTCAGAATTTAAAATGTCTGCCCAGAGCTACGTGTGCATACACGATACGAAAACATTCGGCAAATGCATTAAGGGTTATCTTATCTGCAGGTTTCGGAATCGATATTGTTCTCGAGGAATTGTTGAGAAAGAGTCCCGTTGCAGCGTTCTTTCCACTTTTGCCTTTCAAAAATAGTGTCACATATGCTTCACTGTTGTCTTCCATGCAGTTCATTACTGCATGACGCAAGTCTGCCCGCATCTCCGATATCAAATTAAGACATACGTCCCGAAACCAATTGCCATCCCCTCCTCCTATATACCAAAAATCGTTGATGTGAAATTCATTGTTCGAATTATCCCTTAAAATATTTAGCGGTTGCCAGGCAAACGTTTATCGGATCATGGTTTTGAGGTTGATGTTGCCGTTGCGTTTCTTCAGATTATCGGAGCGATGAAGCCAATTGAAGAATTCCGTGCAGCAACCAAAATATTGCAGGATTGCATGCTCCTCATCTCCCCCCCCCCCGTGCCTCCCTCTCATCAGTTGTTATCTACTGTGGATATTGAGTTTCAACTCCTCTTCGATGGTCATTCCTTTTTGTCTGATCTATGAGCTTCTTCTGGAAGCAATTGTTTTTCATTTCGCTTCCGAACGGTCAGCCAGCCATCGTGATACATTCGATAGACAATGACGTCATAGATGGGCGTCGGTGTGATCAGGTGGCAAATCATAAAACCATAAACTGACTGCCATAGCGTGGACCGACCCACCGAATTAATCGAGGCTCTGCGGTGTTCAACAATGCTACTAATATTCTGGGAGTGTCGTTGGCAACTTGGCAGCCTGGCAATTCAATCGATTGTTTCACCACACATGGCCGCAAATGCACTTTCAACGTCTGAGTTATTTAGGCGTCGTAGCAGAAAAAAAGGGAAAAGTCGCCGTGTCGGAAAGATATTTTGAAAAGGAGATTTATATGAAAAATTCAGGAAAAAACGTGTACTGCCCATCACTCCAGGCTTTGGTTATGCGAAGGGCGTAGACCGTAATCTCATGTATAAAAGAATTGAGAGAGAACTGGCTAGGTCCAGTTTCCCCAACATCATTCAGTATACTACTTGAGCAATGACTCGAAACATGACTTGACGCCTTAAATCAGCGCGTCATTGTCATAAATGCCAAATCAAAGTTGGCCGTGAATGGACGTGCGATGATATCGAACACAGAACAATATGGTACATTATTTCATGTACTGTATAAGGAAACGCAGTTTTTACTAAAATTGTTATGTTGATGTTTGCTGATGCCTAATGTGTTAAGATGGGAACACACCGAGAAAATTTACATTAAACTAAAACTTGGTTTCCGAAGCTGCAGAACGAGTATTTGAAACTGGAATGCAGGTTTTCGAAAATATAGAAAGTGGTTTTCCGAGATTTGGTTTCTCGTGTTATCATAGGAATTTGGAGATTGAAATTACAGTATAATTGAGTTTAAAGTTTTGAAAACTCCATTCTTGTTTCAGAAAATATTATTTCGATTTCCGAAACCAAGTTTATTTCCTTGGTGTGTTCCCACTTTTAGCCAAAGCTTAGTTGTATATTTATGGTTTTATAGGTTTCATTCAGAATTGGGCAATCAATATTTGACAAAATTTTGCTCGCAATATGCATACTATGCTCAGCAATGAACCTCATCGAAAAGGTATGGATGTTCGGGTACGACTTGAAAATGATGCCATGCTCGGAAAGAATGTTGCAAGCAGTGGATATTCGAGTACTCAGCTCTTGCGGTTACAAGTCAGGCAATGCATCAAAGCATAAGTCGCCACAATACATGTTTGATAAGTAAAACCCAAACAACTTCATGTGGATAATTTTATGGTATGCAATTACACCCGTGGAATTAAGCCACGTCCTATATGGGCCACAAAGAGAATTAACATTTCCTGTTGGTCCAATTTCGATGTTTATTTCCGGGAATGTCCGCTAATTATGCCTTTTCCGCCTCCGTACGAGCAATTATGTCAAGTCCTCGACGCTGCATGCAATTTGGGCTATCGTTCCGCTTCTGGGACTTTGGCGCTTGTGTCCATACGGGACGCATATGCGTTTTGTTGACTTGTAAAAATAGTGTAATGAGTTTCTGGATGTCCACACGCGTAATGCAGGATGCTGTATAGAAGTGAAACGAATTAATTAATCATGATTCGGCTAATCGATGAACATGCATTAGGCAGTCAGACTTTGGATTTTCCGCTAGAGGCAATTGTTCTAATTGTCCGCCTCGCCATGCTTATTATTCATCAGTAAACAATGCGTAATAAAAGACGATGATACACATCGTGCGTAGTTAGCGGGGCAGCGCCCGAGTTCACGCATTGGTCACACAAAAGGGTGGATTGACGCACTCGAGTTTCCTGAAAATGATTAGCACTTCTTAATTACGATGGTGGACAAGTGATGCTGAACGTGTAATCGCTCGGGCTTCCGTTGTTTCGTTCGATGATAGCAGTTTCAACCCTTACAGGAAAGACGATGTGGAGAGGGAAAAAGACTACGAAGAACTTAGTTTTTGCCATTTTGCTCTTAAATCTCTTCCATTTAGGATTGATCAACAACGAATTTGCCCCTCCTTTGTTCGGTACACGTTTATCTTCAGCGTTTTTTCAGACTGGAGAGTTGTTAGACACGGTGGGGAACAGCGCACGAAAGGCTTACCGTTAATCATTAATGAACTTCATGTATGCGCATGAAAGCTGTAAAAAATTCAATGCAATCAATATTCCAATAGCCTAAAGCTGCTGTTGGCTTTATTGATCCAAATGGGAAAGCAGTAAGTTGGCTAGTTGTTGAATTAATATGCTATATGTACCGTCCGTATGTTGGGAAATCATCGAGACAGCTGCGAAGACCAGAAAATTGTAATAGGAATTGCGTATAAGCCACATGGAAAAAAAAATAGCCCGAAGTTTTACGCCAGATTGCGTTAATACCGATTAGCGAACTGTGCGATTAAGTTTTTAATTAGCTAATGCGTTGTTTTCGTTAGTCGCGAGAGGCGAGTGTAGTGAAAAACTGGTTGGTTTTTTCAATTAAGCTAAACGAATTTGCATCAGTCGTCCATCCATTCAGGAAAAAACGAATCAATCATGCGAATAGAAAAACGAAAATAGTCGTGCGGAGAATTTAATGTGCTTTTATAATTGAATTTAATGTAATTGTGTTGAGTTTTTAATTGAACGATGGCATGCTTGTTGCAGTATACATGGCCATCGAGGAAACGATGGAAGCTGCAATTGATGGCCCGCGTGCAGAAACGAATGACAAAATTTATACTAAGCTGGTCGACAAAAATCAAAATAATCGGAAGTTTGTTTTTGGAATCTTGCTATGCCATAATAGCATGTGTCAAAGAGTAGCTAAATATCCGAAGCCACTCTTTAGCCGTTTTGGCCATTTTGCAGATTGGCTTGACAGCCCCCTTTATAACAGGCTAAATATTAGGTTTTCAAACCACTAGCGCCACCTTCTGAATCTTTCTTTATACGTAATGTGCCTTTACTGATAGATTATATGCAGTATATGTGACACAAGCGTTCCCATTGGTTCAATCTAAAACCCTACCTTGGAAAGAGGTAAACAAATCCTATCTTGTTTTGTAATCATGCATCAGTGAGATATTGGAACACCTCCGATTGTTACAAAATGCGAATTGATTATGCGACAAAGGCAAAATTCTCTCATTTTTGTTCTATGGATAACGTCCCCACTTTAAAAATGAGCCTAAACTTTTCTAATAAATTTCCATTAAAGAGTCCATGCACTCTTGAGCACTTTCAGTTCAATGTGGTTTCATTGTTGCGAACTGTCTTTGTCAGCTGTGCTCGTTTGAAATCATTTGAAGAAGTTCTATACTGAATGCTTTTCTATGGATATTTTTCGATTTAGGCAACACGCCTTAAAAATCATCCGCGTTTTTCCTTCATATTTCCTAAATAATATTTTTGTTCGTCTGCAAGGTATATTCTGCGGAATCTCGAGTGGGTTGCAGCGCTCAACCCGATTATTATTTTCCCATGGCTTGATGAACGATCCGTGTTTGCGATGCTTTTAACGCTCTTTTCGCAACTCGCGACGCAATGTTGCTGCATCACCGGAGAACAGTAAAATGGTAACTTTTATTGTCGATGCATTAGCTCTAATAACGGTGAAGCGAAATCGAGGGGAACGTTCATCCTAGAGGACTTAATAGCAAATTTCCTGAATCGTCGAAACCAAAATTCCAAAGTCATTTTCGGCGAGGTCGTCGAAATTAAACTTTCAACTGTCTGGAGGATTCGATTGGCACAAATGCATCGGAACTATACCGATATGTAGGCCTACTCGGGTATATTCGTATTGCGGTGCATAATGTATTTTTATAATGCAATTTAGGAAGTGGGCGACGAAATACGTTTTATATGACTCGAGGTTTGCCGGTGCTTTTCGTAATGGCACGATTGAAATCTGAATGTGTATCGGATGTATTTCTGATGTTTATCAGTGCTTTTTTGCACAGTGATTGATGTTTGTGAAAACCAAATAAGTGAACCTGGTTTGTTGAAATTCAAGGAAATAATGCAATACAGATATATTTAGCGAGATACTGCAAGTGCGTGCATGCATACACTCTAAAAATATCCCATCTTGTAATAAGATATTTTTGGCATCTTATTCTTGTCCCCACTTTGAAGTTGGGAAGATGGCAACTTATTCATTGCCAACTTGCTTAAACAAGATGTGAGATGGCAACTTGTTTACCAGCAACTTATCTGAACAAGATGTCATGATGTCTTCGTTGCTAAAAGGCATCTCATTATGCAATGCAACTTCAATGTCATTATCTATTAAGAAAGTATGTATGAAAATGCAATACACCTAGAATGCTACACCTAGAAATTGCCTTAATTATCAATAGAAATATTTACAGAAATGATGTTGATTTACAATGCACATGGTTATATAATATTATTTAAAGCACTTAAAAGACAAAAAAAACCACAGCAAATAGAACTAAGTAAAACGAGACCCACCTTATGTCCAATTCTTAAAGACAATCTTGTAATTGCAGGATCTGTGATACCAAATCTTGCATCAGAAATAAATAAATTAGAAATTATTACATCAATTTTACTTTTAAATATTTGTTTTATTGAAATACATAACAAGCATGGTGAATATTTGAATTACAATATAACTGCAAAATACAATCAAACTGTTGAAGGATATGTAGCATGTTGATGCAAGCTGACTGGTGACAGTGGCAATGATTTTCCCATATGCTTGTTTAAATTTATATTTTTAAACGTTGAAATGTAACTTAGTTTTCCTCAATACAAAATTTTTTAATGTAAATACACTGAGGGCTGAGTAAAACCTAGTTGGTTGATAAACTTCTATTTCACGGTACACCATTAGACAAGTCATCATTTACCTAAAAAATAAATGCAAGACAATTTGTTAGTATTTAATTTAAATGTTACAATAAAAGTAATGGTCTAAATTTTATTTTATTTATCACAGTGTTAAACGAAGTTAATAATTGATAGGACA
>JAQGBX010003266.1:0-17788 GCA_034698745.1 Megaphyllum sjaelandicum
CGCGAGGGGGGTGCAACCCTGCATTCTCAGCATACCCTGGTCCAGTCACCTGGGCCCGCCCATGCTTATAGGTCTAATGGATGGCTACACCGACGTGAATGCGTGGCAGTTTTGCGTACGCATCAGTCCTACAAATCATCGAAGTTGTCGCGGCTTTACCACGCACCATCAGGGTCTTAATTCTCCAAGTCATTACCCGAGACTCGTGGATTGAAATTATTTACAGATTGAATCCAACTTCTTCGAATTTAACCAATGGTCGAGTCGAAAGGAGAGTAAGAGGGGTTATTAGGGCGAGAACACACTGAATGCTTATTGCAGGCGCTTACCAATCGGCATACACTAGCGCCACCAAGCGGGATAAGAATGTGGCACGCGTTTTAAGCTTAGCCGAGCCAGACTGAGCTTACAAGAAGCGGTTATAATTAAGCTTCTCGGAAAAACATCGGAAAGTAGATTTGACACAAGATCAATATTGGTCAAAAGTGTAGCCTGCATGCACATATGTACAGTAAAGACGTGTCCTGCACTCGTCGTGAGATGCTAATTTTATGCGGAATGTTTCACCTAGCATAACGCATGCAGCGGCGCCACCAAGCACACTGATATCAGCGTTCATTGTTAGCCCCAAAGCTGGAAACAAGAGGATACATGTGCTTCTTTCCTGGTAGTTTTAAGCAGGAAAGAAGCACGTCGAAAGTAAGCATTCAGTGTGCTCTCACCCTTACACCCTTACTGCTATGGGAATACGCGGTGGTCTGGTGAACATTAACCTTTTACAAAATAATGTCTAATATAATTAAAATTACAATTCATGCATCATAATGTTAAAAATATAAAGTAATAATGAGAAGACTAACCTTTAAATTACTCTCACACTTTCCATCTAATGTTTTATTTTTTTTTTCAACGTGTATACGAGATTTCACCAAATGACGACATGCGATGTCTCGTTATAACGTCATACTGGTTAAAGAGTGCAAGACAACTTGACTGTATACTTCGATTAGTGTTAAAAAATCATATGAAGAGACAATAGTCTCGCATAAATTCAGGTTATAAACGAACGGTTATTGTAATAGTAATTATTAATGTCTTCCTCGATTGCATCGTTATACCATATGCATATGTATACGGTACCCATGATAATAGGAACTACATGGAAAACACTATAGTAGTCGGACATGAACTGCTATACAAACATTAAAACATTCAGAACGTTTTTAAACGACGTCGGCACCCCTAGGTTCCTATACTAAACATGTTCAGTTTAGTACCCTCTACGACCCCTAAAATTATTGACGATTACTTTTGAAACACCCTGTATAGCAGCCTGGTTCTGATCAGGGTAAAACCCGAGAAGACACGCACGATGTATGTTAGGAGACGTAAACCGCAGAGCTCTTCGGTGTCGAAGATGTCCATTAAAATATCACAATAAAAGTTGGTGGAGGATAAATGTGCCGTATAGTATTAGGCATCAAGTTGATGCGACATTTATTGTTCTCCGCACGACGTTTAAACCTCAGTTAAGCCCGTGCAGCTCAGGAAAGGAGGAGGCAGGCCATGGAGGAGAGGACCTCCAGACGGTAATAAATCCATCGCTATTGGCTGCAGCGATCAAACCGCAGACCCGAACGGTCAGCGGAAATTCATTTATCACGGGATCCGTTATTAGATAAACAATACAATTAGCGCACCATCGCCATAGGCATGTTATAAGGACACAAAAGTTCGATGAAAAAGTCTCTCTGGCGTGCGTGGAGACACAATCCACTTTGGAGTGGGATTAGTTGAGAAAGTGGAAGTTGAAAATTAGATTCCATAGAAAGCGGGACAAAAGGCGAACTTAATGAAAATGGATGAAATTTCGATGAAGATTGAAAAACCCCATTAAGGTGACTTCTTAAAAGCATCATGGGCCGTATCGTGCGTGCAGGGCGTGATGCCATATGGAATGAGTTTGAGCGTCTAATAAACATATCAAAGGATGAACATTAACTCGGCTAATTAAGTAGAACCTTTTCAGAATAGAGTATATAATCCTTCGACGAGATGCAAGGAACAGTTTCTGAGATGAAAAAAAATGCGCCACAAAGAAGCCGTACACGCAGTATAGCATCGTGGGCGTCTTTTGCAGTAGAAATCAAAAGCTCGCAATTTGCCAATCAATTAAATGCAGATGCGAAATGGGGATTTAATGGCGAATTCCCATTTTAATGCATTGCAAGTAGAGTGAATAAATGGACTTAATCGACTCCGTAAATCTTTCGCTTTCTCAGAGGAAACGCGAGGTTGTCTTAATTGATGAGGTTTCCTCACTTCTTAAAACTTTTTTTTTTTGCCAGCAGCAGATTATTCTCCCTCCCCCTAAAACCCATTAGCTATACCGGTATTCGGTTGTTGCTTAAAAAATGTACTTCGGCTCGAATTAATAATTCATATTATCTATTTAATCTACGTTGACGCACACGACGAAAAAATATAACAACGGGTTATCGCGATCAGTACGCGTAAGTCAGCGCATGCAGCACTAACTTAGGGGACTCATTAATAATCTTAAGTTCAGATCGATGCTCAATTTCAAAGCCCGACAGGCCGAGTTTACCCTTTAAGACTGATTTAGATGAGAACATTTGGCGTCCGGCAGTTACACACGGTGTTTATGAGCTCGAAAAGCAGTTATCGAAGCAGTAAACTGCATTCGGTCTCGGGACAATCTGGAAACTGTCTTCGACTAGATCCTGATATTCATTGGCTGCATGCTATCGGAAAACTGAAAATATAGATGTGTTGCGGAAACCCAGATAAACCATAAACGGGATATTGCTTACAGTATGTATCATTGCTCGTAGAGAATAAAACTGCCCCTGACTGGGGGCAATCACATAGAGCAGCATTGCGATGTAAGAAAGCCCAACGAGTAAGCTACATACTATAACTGTCTGTACAATGTACATGCACAGTACCTACAATGGTAAAATTTCTCATGGAACTTCTAATATAATTTTTATCCCCTTACATAGTGAAAAAATAAAAGAGTTCGTTTTACTACTTGATACGTGATAACGTTTTCATTTCTACAATTGAGCGCGCCGCATAAAGTACATGCCCTGTGAATAAATTACTGTTACAGATTTTCGTTTTCTTGTTGCCAGTGTTTAAATTGGATCGATCCATGTCGTTATGAATGCGTAGGAAACAATCAAAAAAATATGAAACAGGGCAAAAAAAATGTATAAGCTACATCGGGTATAAATGGATGCATTACGCGGCATACACGCTTAAGATATGTATCTCCATTTTATTTTTGGCTATTTCCAAATGTTCTAAATAGGTCGTAAACAAAACTGAGTATTCTTGTCCTAAAATAAAATAAAAAATAAAGTTCATTAAATTAGAAATGCAAGTACGAGACCGTATTTCCCTACATCATGCAAAAGGGTAGCACTTTTATTACATGCCTAAAATATTTCATTACTTGCATTACCTAAAATCGCGAATTTAATTAATAGACCAATATTTCCAATCGTCTTCAAGAAAGCGCATTCTTAATATCAGCAATGCCTTTCCGAAAGTCAAATTTGCAAATATTCGATAAACTGCATACCGGTATACTTAAGTATACGATGCCAGTACACCAGTATAGAATACTCGAGGGAGCATTCTACAAAACTGAGTACAAGAAGCGCCTCCTGTTAACATTCGATTAAACTATCCAATTTCCAGATACTGCAACTAAAGCTTTCATTCAATCAAAAGGACAGGTTAATTACAAAAATTTCAACAGTCGAACAACATTTTAGAATTTTGGTTATAAGCCCGAGCAAGATTTCGATACCGCAACAAAATTCATTTAATTCAATATTACTCAGGTATAAGGTAAAACGCGCATTTTAATATACTGCGATATTAAAAAATCTGGCAAATAACATATCTTTCTAATATTCGTCACAACATTTATTTAAACATTTTCTGAAAAGTTTTCTGAAAGACCCGCATCACGTAAACGTAACATTATGAAAAAAAAGCATTTTCAAAGGCCTAATTCATAATACATGTAGTTTTAATTCAATTACTATTTATAAATTCCTATTAGAAGTTATGCAATTTAAAAAACTTTTCTTTTCAAAATGTATGGGTTTCAATGTATGGCTTTTCAAAATGTAATGGGTTGGAAATGTAATCCTAATCACAACGATCCTAGTTCTGAAACAAGTTCTGAAAATATGCATGACTGGTTAAATCGAGGTCCAGCATAACTTGCATCTATAGTTTTTCTCATACCTCATTTAATTCTGCTGATTATCGTATGCTTCAACTGTCAATTTCAGAATCGCAACATGGCGACACCACTCAAAGCATCGACAGCAGCGCCTCCTGTCAACATTCGATTAAACTATCCAATTTCCAGATACTGCAACTAAAGCTTTCTTTTCACGACTTTCACAGCTCGCGCTAATGTTCGAGGAATAGTTATCTACCGTTCGCTTTACATTAAGATATAATGCACGAAGCATGTTGGACTCGATAGCAAAACTTTACAAGATATGGCGAGGCAGATAACTGGGACATTTTCAGCGCCACCATCCGCCAAACGACCGTTGAATTATTGCATACTCGAGTTTGCGTGTGCATGTCTTTGATCGTCAGTAGGATCATTAGTCGACGTGGTAGAATGCGCCAGGAACCACTTGAACACGCAAGTTTGATGCGTATCGAGAATGTCGCATTTGCAATAAAAGTGCGAACCGTGAACAACTGACATCGAATGGGACGGAAACTGCCATAATTATTAACTTCGAATCCTGTCGGCCGAAAGCATAACAGCGAGTCACCTCGCAGATTCCCCAAGTTGCCATGGCAACCATCAAAATGCTGACGATCTACAGTTGCCATTCCTTGTCTGGTAGGGAATCAATAAAGGATTTCCTAGGATCCGATCCTGCGCGGCCTTGCAGAGATGTTGAGAGATGGCGTGAGACGCGCACCAACTGAGCAGAAAAAAAGGAAAGGTGACCCGTTACCTTTAATGAAAAGGGGTCACCATGGCGACGAAGAGCAGCTCTATTATTGTATCGGGATTAAGCTAATCGAGGATGCAGGCAGTTTAAGGTTGCACGTCATTAAAATTCCAAATTGCCCGTAATTAATGCGTATAACGCGCTCATTACGAACTAACGATATAACTAAATACAGTAGTTTGGCTTCATCGTTATACAGTATATTTGAGCGCAAAGTCGATGCCTTAAGGTTTCTCGCTCAACCAACATGTCAGATTAGCGCATTTAGCGTCAGATAAGACGTGGTTGGATTGAGCGTATAAATTAAAAATGTCTACATTTTGATCCATTCGCGAAGTAATCGTTTCATGTTCAGTTAATTCTCCCATCAAATGAGAATACGTCTCTAACAAAGAACGTAGCAGGAGTACGATTTTTGAAAAAAATACTCCCAATTTTAGACATGCAAAAAAATAAAGTGCAACTACTCGGTTGTCTTTACAATTCGGACATCTTCAACGTTGACATAGAACAGACAGCGTATCATCATTCCCATCCACCAAAGATTGAGCCTCCACCACCAAGCGGCTTTGTTATACATGTAATAATAATCGAAGCAAGGGTCAAGCACTTAGGGTCAAGCGGTATCAAGCGCATTTAAGTGAAATGTATTCGAACAATGCGCGAAATTTATATTTTGTTTCATTCTGAAACCAAAAATTGCCATCAGAATCTCCAGCAGCAAATATTTTCGATGCTAATTTTCAAGGCTCCGAATATTAGGTCAACTGAAATATTGCTTGAAAGTTTTATTAGAAATCGTGACGTTCATCGTTCATAGTCGCTGTCTATGACCCTTATAAGGGGAGCAAAAAAAAATATTCGTGTTTTTCTTACAGTCACAAATCTCTAACGTATGCACACAAAAAAAATGTGCCAGAAGACATTCATATTTCCCAAAATTTATGCACGAGGACGTCTTTCTTCCTCATGGAAGACTAAAGGCCATTTTCCACGTTGAGATAAAAGCCATGCACATAGAACAGTTCCCTATGTTTCCAAACCAATGTCCTGCAGTCGGTTTAGTACGGCGTGATTAATCGGCCTGCTGATTTCGGGAATGATAAACGAGTGGCGCAGTGGAAAACAAATCAAACAACGTCGACAGAATGTAATCATTTATAAACGTCACTATACGTTATGATGGATAACGGTGAAAATTATCGGCCGTTTTCCGTTATATAGGTGTATATACAGAGAGAGTCACTAATATTATTACGACGCGGACGTGTGGCACAAAGGCATAATAAGGTTGAGCATTATGCATTCGGAGCGCGTACGCTGCATCGAAATTTTATTAGAAGTTGTACTGATCGGAGTTATAAACATGCCAAAGATGCTCAAAATCAAATAAATAAGCCCGGAAAGCGGCAGTGGGCTGCAAATCAAAATTCCGGGACAATGCACGCTACCATGCCCCTATCTTCGAGCAACTTTGGCAAAGCCGAGAGATCGCTCAACGATTCCGTGACAACATTTTCAGACCAGGAGGAAATTGCCTACTTCCGGTCACCCTGCCTCATGCAAATGCATGCGTGGTGGCGCATAAATCACGGCCTACGCGTAACAACGTTAGTTTTACTTTTTATCTCGACATCTGTGAAAAACAGGACTTTCATGGTTTTATATCCCACCCACAGCAATAAAACCGAAATACAGTACACGACCGCATTTCATTTATTTATTAATCGATACATCTCGGGTGGGGAAGTGCGTTCAAAGACATTTGCTCATGACATGATATGAAGCGCATGCACTCAATACTCCGCGGGGCAAAAGTAGAGCAAACAACTCAACCAACGTAAACATGCAGATGAGTGACCCCCGACCCCAGCCACCCTGCATTTACAGTACATGTACGTCGCTTGATAACCGAACCTCGGTAGACACGGGTTCGATTTCCGTGTCGGCTATTTTGACTGTGGTTTTTCATGGTTTCAAACAATCCCCCCTCGCTCTTGGGCTACTTCCCCAGCCACGTGCAGTAATTTATTTCGATATTAATGCCGGCCCCAAACCCGGGCTTACAAAACCGATAAGACGTTTAATATATACCGCCGGAATTTCATTTCATGGCTCCGATCTACTGTATGACACCAACAGGCGCTGCGCCTATGGTTGATGGTGAGGGCTTATTAAACTTATTAATCAAACTAACATTCAACCATTGTGGCAAGCATCGTGCAAGTATCAGAGCCTTATCCGATTTTATGTAAAAGATATTGCCGCACACTACTGAACAACTGAAATCATTTCATTTTTAACATACATGTAGATTTTATACGACTTAGTATACCGGTGCCAGTGCATGCACAAGGTGCAAACGATCAATAACGTGAAACGCACCTCTCTCTCACGTGGTGGTATAGAGGTCAAATGCGCGGAAAATTAAGTGCTCTTTGGATTTCTTTCGATAAGCAGTATAGCGATATTTCGAAAAGGAATTTTAGATTTTCAAACGAATGTGAATCCGAAAACCAGCCTAGACCCACCTCGGGGATTCGTCGAAGCAGAACATTTATACATTTCAGTCTAAGAGCCTAATAAAATGACAAGTATGGTATCGATTGTTTGCCGAGTTGGATTGCAGCAGGTAATTCACGACGCATGTTCTGCCATCTAGCGTTAACTTGTTGTATTATACCAAGTTTTAGCTGAGCAGCGTATCTGCTAAGTATCTGTTAAGGGGCTAGCATCCATAAATCTACACACCGCACGAGAAAGAGTAGTAGGGCATAGTGTATATAGTGGGAATGCTGCAGATATCAAAATCAAGGTCAATTGCGGTCTACATGTATATACTTACAAACAAAAAAAAAACAAAAAAACAAAAAAAAACAGGAGACTTCCTGGGTAATCGAGTGCAACGATGCATCGAATGTCTGCGAATCATTGCTTACAGATGAAATGATACCCTCATGGTGCTCAAAAATCCGCAACTATATGAAGGTGGCACTGCTAACGATTTTAATAGCCGAAATGTTTCTTCGAGGCCTTGCAAGTACAATATAATAATATTAGTAACAATTAAAAAATAGCTGCTCTGATATGCGCTGCTTAGCAAAAATCGTTCGACCATAAAGGCAATGCAGATCAAAGACCAGAGAATTCTGTCCGGTTCATGACTTATTTTTTACGCACATTTGCAGTATATCATCTTCACGGATGAGACATTCACGGTTTACGATCATATTATCGGGGCATATAATCGCGCGACGCCCAATATACTTATCGTAAACTTATTATCAGAGGAAGTACCGTATGACTGGGCTTGGTGAGGAATGAGGTTTTAGGGTACACGAGGATCGAAGGCTTAAGCGCATCTATACAGAGCGTCCACAACGCTGCAATATATTTATTACTAGCGGAAAAACCCGGCCTTGCGCGGGGAAAAACGGTTTGACAGTTTGTTGACAGATTTATGGCCCTGGGGAAAACGGTGAGAGATTTATGGCCCTGGGGATTACCCAGAGGGTGAATTTGCCAAAGAACGCGGTTTTCCCGTAATCAGGGGCCATTCGAAACGGGCGTCTTCGCAATGGACGTCGCCCCTGCGCGCTAGACGAAAACGTCCTTTTCGAATGGCCCCCTGACCCAGAAACAAACCCAGCCACATCTAGACGGACGCGTTTTCTATTTTATATATACATAGATTATTATTATTTTCCGTTTCAGTCGTCTCCGACTATCTGAGAACTCATCTGCCAACTTCCTCCAATGAAAGTGTTGGTAATGAAGTTTACCGGTGAAGGTTTCACGGAGCAGTTCACCATTGCTTTCCCCAACCCTTCCAATTTACCCGGGCTTTGGGACCGGCAACGTATACCTACATGTACATCCTTTCGTCCCTATTTGTATACACGTACTGCATAGAGAAAAAATGCCATAAGGCATAAGCTCACACTTAAGAAACAGCGAGGCTTCTTTCATACGTCTTGCTGATCTTGATCGTTCATAAGATAATATATAAAAAAGATGATGATGCTCTCAAATCCTACTCTCATGGTAAAAATCGATATTTGAGATTGCCATAAAATTGTAGTCCACGATAAGCCCTGGCATGAGCTTTCGCAGAAAGGAGATCAGCCTTGATTTGTCAGATTCGGCATCTAGCTCTCAAGAGCCACCAAGCCATTGGCTAGCTTGATATTCAGCCTGTGCTCAAATTTTAACTCTGTCAAAGTACATTGAACTGCGGATCTATTCAGTCCACACGTTTTAGTATCTATATCAGGCCCCGAAACAATCAATATTCAAAAAGTGCACGAACGAGACATTTATCACCTGTGCAAATTTAACGGCGAACACATGCTTAATAACCATTTTACAATTCGGAGCATTTTGACATTAAGCCGGAATTACAGTATAAGCTTTCAATGTTGTTTCAATTTTATATCTTGTCGCGTAATGTGTCACGGACCGGCACGGCAGAAACACTGCAGTATAGAGGACTTCGACTATGAAGGTACACGTATTTTGCGACATAATCACCAAAACCGGTGTCGACTTAAATATTGAAAGAAAGTACGAGCTAATAATCATTTTACAATCATTTTCCGGCGCCACCCAGCGGGCAAACAACGCTGGGTAGCGCTAGTGGTCGGTATCTAACTTTCTTACTTGAAAAGTTTTACTGTGCTCCCACCCATACTCTAGTCTACAGTACTGCAATGATTTGAAGATTCAATACAGTACTGTGTGTAAGCCTATGGAAAAAATGGGCAAAAACTTCATCAAATAAATATACACATGTAAGACTAAGTTGTTCACTCTTCGCGCAGCTTTATATCTATTTAGGCATCGAGCAAAAAGACATTTCAGCAATTTAATTAAAATGCATACATATTATGAAAAAACATTACCAATTTAACTGGCTCGCCAGATTAATAGAATTCCCAAAGGCCAAGAGCATCTACTGGCATACAGAACCTATTCCAAAAATTACATTTTAACTATATACTTGAATTTTGCTCACAGGAACGGGTTTATACGATTTGCATATATACTACTACATGCATTATCCACCTGATCAATGTGCCGTGCGCGCTAAATTAGGTTCATAAAACATGCATTATGTAAAAGTTCATCAGCTACAGCGCTAGAAAGAATAAACTAGCATAGAAACGGCCCACCAAATGAATAGAAATAACGAGAAAATTATTCGTGTAAGCCCACACAGAATACGCTCTTTATGCGGATGTTATTTTTCACGCTACCATTAACAGAGGAACGGAGATGTTACATTCATAGCTTTTACTCATACTCGCGAATAACTGTCATGTGTTTGCAAATATCGGGGGCTGTAGGTCATGGGCAGAGCATGAGTTACGACATACATGTATATTTATGCATCCAATAAAACTTCCTTACAATTATTCTGAGTAAAGAACAAACTTTTTTGTTCCAAGTGCGCATGTACATGATGTACGTACTGTAGCTCGTGGAAATTACCTTTGTCCTGAAAAAGAAATTCGTGTTAAATTATGCAAAGCTTGTTAAACTAATTCGGGTATTTAGGACATATGTTGATCCCGTCACTGTCAAAATGTACATTTATATATGTATACTGAAAAGGGTCCAATTAAGTCACCATACATGTACATGTAGCCTACATAGAAACGCAGCTTACGGACCCAGAATCTCATATAAAATCCCATCTTAACATATGATAATTCCTTTCATTTTCGTTGTCATTATGATCCAATTCAATTTTCCAGCGCTTAAGATTTTGTGACGCATTCTGCGCAACTGCCAAACACGCAGTTTCAGCAATAACATACAGTAGAATTAAAAGAAAGTAAAGGGTGTAATTTATGGAGTCGAATCGAGCATCCTTGGGTCCTTACTTTTTCTTCTATTCATAAATGAACTACCGAAATCATTTTCGAGTAATTTTAAATTTTTTGCAGACGATGCTTCCTTGCATGATGATGCGGACGAAGGCAAAGATTCTTCTGACAAATTGCAGAAAGACCTTGTTGTCTTGAATACTTGGTGCGTATTTCCCGTAAAAGGATTGCTCGTTCTTCTAAATAACATTTGGGCGATGTTCAACTTGCTTCCGTCAATACTGTCAAGTATCAGGGTGTTAATATGTCTAATAATCTTTCTTGGAACCACCATTTTACCAAGATTATTGGAGCAGCGAACCAACGCCTAAGATTTGTTCAACGCATATTTCGTATGTGTCCAGAAAATGTTAAAGGAAACTGGCTACACAACTCTGGTTCGCCTTATGTTGGAGTACTGCGCTCTTTTTTGGAACCCTTGCAGGATGAATAAAACCCAGGAGTTAGAAATGGTCCAACGGAGGGCAGCCAGGTTTGTTAAGGGAAACTTTCAACGTTCGGCAAGTGTGACAGAGATGCTCCAGTCTTTAAATTGGGACTCATTGAGAACACGACGAGAAAATTCATCTGTGGCTTATTTAAACGCTTCAATCAACCTTTTAATTCACATCTCGTGTCCCATATCTTCACGACTAACAGCCACTATAATGATTCATGATGGCATAATGATTCTAAACCTGCGACTGAGCTCCGCGCTATTACGGATGCTTACTATTGGTCATTCTTTTTGCCTGAGATTATACGATGGAATAACCTTCCTGACGATAGTCAGGTTGAATTTAACAATGATGTCTAAGTCGCAACCGATGGAGATGTTTCCTCCTGAAAATGGGCTCGCCTGGGCTCGCCCCCCCCCCCTTACCATATATACTGTAGGGTAAGCCTACCGAGTTGAACTGAATTGAATTAACATGCGGTTTGAAATTATTTCAATAATTGGAATTTGTAAGTCTTAAGATCACCGTAAATGTATGGAAAATTAACAGCAAGTTAATAATGTTCATTACTTACAATAAGTTTGTGTTATTGTTACCGGCATTGGAAAATAGGGGAACTCTAATTACATTTTTGATGTTTCTAAACATTGTTACCACTCCCATCTTCCGAGTATACGCAATGACTTTAAAAGGGCTGCGAAGACGTGCGTCTTTGAAGAGCAAAATCAGCCATTTTTTTTTCTGTCAAGGCCAAGCCATGTGGTATGACCGGAATCTTGAAAAGTCAAATAGAAGCAAACATACCATGAGGGAAACTGAAGGTTATATGCCATTAAGCAATTAAATGAAGCATTTGTGGAGGACTGCCAAGAAGAAAATGAATCAATTGCTGATTATGCATTCAACAAGCTACTGCCTGCCGTGTCTAACAGACATACCTAAGCATGTCTGAGTCGAACAGGTCGGTCGTGTAAGTGAGTTAAGGAGGCTCTCTGGATTGTTCTACATTCTGGAAGGTATGAAGGAGACGTGTCTGGTTGCAGAGATGAAACAACAAGGCGTCCAGGAAGCACCTAAGAAGGTGAATGAGCTGACTCCACAAGAGATGCCACGAAGAAAAGAAGTCAATATTAAGATCAGAAATATTTCCTCGGAAGACAGTTCAGTACATGTACTCCACAACGAACGAAGCAACCTGACAAAATATTCGATGTAATTGCACTACTGAATCACCTCGGACTGCTGATCTTCCATTTGTCTTATTTCAGATTTCTGGCAGTTCCTTGCACAAAGAAACATTCACGACTTTTCTAGTTGTCTTCTTTGATCAAATGTAATTCGAATGCAATATATCTAATACACATAAATGGCATCAATATAGTCAATAGGAACGTTAATATCGGATCAGCGAATAGCATGTGCAAATTTACTCCTAAAAAGATTTGTTTTAAAATGTTTAGCAGTGCACTGATTAACAACCATGCACCTAGTGGCCTCAATTTCGTTGCATATTAAATTTATGACAAACAATGTTTTTTCACCGATTGTATTCAGTGCCAAATTTATGCCCCAAATTCTTCAATTTGCACGTACAGTATACATCATCAATTTTACAGCCTTCGGAAAAAAAAATTGAAATTATTCTATACATGTATTTTACCCATTATATACAGTGTACATGTGATCGAAAAAAGACGGTTCGCTCCACCTCACAGCCGGAAACGGATTCTCGTGGCGTGGCACATTGGAAAGAATTATTACCCGTATCGATGCTGCAGTACATAAGGGCATTGATTCCTTTACATGCAGAATGCATCTGACTGGAAATAACTGAACCGGTGTACTGCAGGTATAAGCAGCAAAACTAGCAGTACAGTCAAGTATCTACTGTACATGTACACGTACTAAAGAAATTACGGATTAATTGAAGAAAAGGTTCAAACATATCAGGAAAGAGCTTTACATTGCTTAAGTTCATAGCGACTTAGCGACTAAAAATGCACAATCTTTTGCAACTGCAATATGTACAGTATATACATGTATATGTAGGGAATAGTCTAGCCCAGTGATTCCCAAAGGGGGCGCTAGATAACTGTAGAAGCGGGGCGGTTTAGCGAGGGCGTTGGAAGTCAAGGAGACGCAAGGTTGTTCAAAAGGGGTAAAGAATACAAATCGATATCGCCTACGCAAAAACATTGATACCTTTGTTTATACGATAAATATTTAAGACTTTAAAATTCAATTTTTCAATTTATCATTTATCAGCGACGCTATAGCTATATACCGAGCAAGGTGGCTTATAGGTTAGCATCCTCGTCTTGCATTCGGTAGACCTGAGTTCGATTCCCAGGTCGGCTATTCTCGATTGTGGTTTTTCATGGTTTCCCACAATTCCTCCAGGCGAATGCTGAGATAGTTCCTATATTAAATCGGCCATGACCGTCTTCCTATCCTAATCCCATCCCACCCTCCTTGTTAAAAATCCCAAATACGGGAAAATTAATTAAATTGAGAATTTGGGATCAATCAAATTGTATAATGATACCCCCTGCCACATGGTACTATGTACTGACTGCAGGGTAAAGAATTGAATTGAATTGAACGTTTTCGATGAAACATGCAGGCAACGAAGCGTACATTCTATGGTCTAATTACATGCTATGACTCAACTTGAGAGTAGCATTTATTAAATTGTTTTAGTTGCTACACGTCTCGTTACTGTGAGTGACACGTAACACAATTCTGATTTCGTATGATGTCATTTTTAACAGATGATGGCGGGGACATTCTTCCGGATATATTCATTTGGAAAATTCCTGGAATCATTAAAATAATGAAGGATTTGGTGGAGAAGAAACCATTAGCACATGAAAGGGAAGAATATTTCACTAATCAAAATAGACAGCAATTTAAACCCAGCATCTACATTGATATGGATAATAAATACGTCCATATCAGTCTTCAATTTACGGCTGCTAACAGTTCAGAGCCATATTTACATTCAAGGAGATTCTTTTTGATTGATCAAAGCACGTCATTGAGAAAAAATAACGTAGAAATGATTGATAGGCCAAATTGTAAAATGAATTCCTCCAAAGACATGATGGCAATAGGGTTATCAAATACGAAGTTTTTTTCTCCCTGTCTTTTGCATGGCGAAAACAACTATGTGAAAAACGATGCCATTTTGATTAAAATCATCTTGGAGCCCATTGCTTTTCTGTGGAGGAAAATCGTGGCTCAAAATGGCGTGTTTTTGTGGCGAATCAATGATTATTCAAAAAAGAAAAGAGACGAAATCGATGGGGTAAAAATGTGGTTAACGAGTAAACCATTTAAAACGAGTCACTTGGGATACACGGTGCATCTTGAATTATTTTTTAATGGCTATAACATTGGCGAGGGAAAATATATGTCGATATTTCCATGTATTGTTTTGGGAGAACATGACCAATCACTTCCTCTTCCGTTTAAGTGCAGAATCACTTTTTATTTATTGGATCAATCTAATTCTCCAACGAAAGAACATATAAGCAAGGAATTAACTATTGATTTTAAAGAGGGAAATTTAAATTTGGGACTTCCTCAATTTGTTCTGCAAAGTACCTTGGAAAGTTCGAAATACCTAAAAAATGATTCCATCGTAATTCAAACGACCTTAAAAATTGTATAATCTGAATTGCCCTCGAGAAAGGTTTTGGTTTTGCTTCTTCTGATTAGTTTTAAATAATTATTTTGAAACGAATTTTCGACTTTAGTTTGCCTGATAATATAATGCAATTTTTTTACACTTATTTAATGTTTAATTTTTCTAAACATGACTTAAAATGCATGTAATAATTTAAACTATGTGTGAAACAAAAATGGTAATACATATTACGATGAAATGTATAATAATTGACCTTTCCATACCATTTTTAAATTTTTGGAAAAGGAAATATAATTAAATATATGTGATATTATTCTAATAATAAATCTTTTCAGGAATAAGTGTGTTAATTGTTCGACGTTTTCCAGCGTAGTTCTTAGTTTGTTTGTTTATAAGAAAATTCCATTTAATTTTCACCACCAGGTGGCACACCCCACACCGCAATAGTGGGTCTGCCGCCTGGCGGTCATTATATCATTTGTTCGTTTTGCAAATCTAACTCGAATGGAAAATTATGATAAAAATATTAAATTTAAAATTGTAGAAGTTATGTTAAGTGCAAGATTTGATGTGCAGAAGAACAATTTAATAACATAAGAGTAATATTGGCAACATCCAATTACTTGAAGTTTAGAAAGAGAATGAACTGAATAGAACAAACTATTCAAAAGTAGCTACAGCGCATGTGCGCTAAAGCATGGGACTGACAGCATGTGCCCAACACAAACACATTGCATAACTCCAACAAAAATCATATTTTTTCTTGCGAACAAATCACCTAAAAGTAAACAATTTTTATTTGTTTTATTCACTAATTCTAAAAGATGGAACTTTAGAAATGTGCATATTTTTGTTTGTCACAATTGATTCTTGCAAATCGACAATAATTTTACGTCCATGCAAGTCTCGAAAGAATATTCAAATGTTAAATTCCGCTTCAGTAAAAAAAAAGTGTTTATCCATAAATATTATGCAAATAAAAATAATATTATTAATAATATTATATGGTCACTAATGCTAGACTCCAGAGTGCATATGATTTTCCTATGTATTAAAGACTTTAATTCGCTATTCTAAACATCAAGGCAGTATTATTTTTTCAGAAAATAAAAATACAAAAAGGTTTCCATCTGAATAATCCATGATCCCCATTCTTATTTTGTCGGTAGAAAATAAGGAAATTTTTCTCCAGATCTATGAAGATTAATATGTAAACGTTTTGACGATGCCATTTGTTTATATGTACTTTAGTTTCATACAATATATCAGGTGATCAATCATTTATGTGATGTCGCCACTTTTGTACTTTTATTACAAAAACAACGGATTTTTGGATTGTTTTGGGACAAAATATAAATCATTATTTCTTAGAAATGAAACTTTGCAAACTTTGTCTATGGAAATCCTGGAAAAATTTTCAATTTTATCCTTGTAAAACGTAGATCCAAAAACTTCAAAAAATTGGACCAGAAAACGTGAATTCAGTATAATTGCAATAAATTGTACCAAAGAATAATGATTAAATTAAGTATACATGTACAAATAATTACATTTATTTGATTATAAAATAATAATATTGCTTTCAAGTATAGAAATTTGCTTCATGATAATTTGCACTTCATTCATAATAAAATCTAGAGTAGTTTATTTAAAGAAAATGATTTAATTTTAATTTAAATTAAAGTGCAATTTAATCATTTTAAATGGATACATCGATGTTAATTAAGAACACAAAATCTTTCTAAAATGTTTAAATAATGTACTGTATTAGCTCTTAAATATATTGGTGGCTATCATGATTCCATTAATAATTAAAAGTATTTATAAGGTGATGGAGAGCACTGATAAAATACACTAATTACGAATAAGCCATTTAAAGTCAGGAAACTTGAAAATGTCTGGAGAAGTCAGGGACGAATGGCTTATTTTGAAAGAATTTTGCAAAATTTTTACTGAAAGAATGTAGTAAATTTGCCTACTTTTGTACTCGAAAAACGTGGTAAATTTGGCAAAATGCAAATCCAAAAACTTCGAAAATTTTAACCCAAAATTTTTCTATCCTGAGGATTTGCCGAGGCAAGTTAGCAGAATGAGCAGTTGTAAGAAAGAGCATAACTTGCAGACATGTGTTCCTCTTATAGATATGACTCGATCGTCTAATTAATTCTATTACTTGTTATGCATACTATTTCTCAAGTCGCCCTTGTTGCCTTATTGACTTATTTTACCAAATCAGCACAAGAAAATATACACATTTACATGTTGCAAAACGCACAAAATCCTAAAAGGATATTCAAATGTAACATTTTTATTCTAATCGGGAATAAATATTTAAGAAAAATTAAATACAATAAGATTTCTAAAAATTCTAAATATAAAAATAGTAACTTTATATAGTGTACAGCTACCATTATGTGCGTATTATATTCAGTCGATTTGGTTAACAACACGCATCAAAGTTATTTTACGATGCAAATGATCTCGTTAATTTCTCGCGAGTTTTAAATTGCCTGAGTTTCTAATTCACAAATGCTATGAATTATGTTTTATAATTAAGGATTATTCAATTGTTCAAGTATGTTTTATTGATGTTTCGTAACGCGAAAACTTTATGTAACTTATACGTGTATTAGTTTCCATGTATTTGTGAATTATTTCAAGCATGATTAAATTTATGATCTTTTTGTGACATGTTTGAGTATCGTGTTGAAATATTCAATTCAATTCAATTCAACTCAGTACCCTACAGTCAGCAATTGAATGCCATATGGTAGGGGGGTCAAGCCCGTT
>JAQGBX010003267.1:0-17786 GCA_034698745.1 Megaphyllum sjaelandicum
GTTGAAAAAATGGTGTTAGGTAAAAGTTAATACTTTTAATGGATAGAGCACCCACTACAACCTATCTAACGACACAAACAGAATTTTCACATCTCTAACGGTTAAGAAATAAATTGGGTGGTGATGGACTTATGACTCACCCTGTATATCCGGAAAAAATGCAATCTAAATATGAAATTGCACATTCTTATTTTGTTATCCCCTTTCAAGTTTTACTTTAAGTCATCATTGTGGGTATTTTCAGTTTTACATTCCCATAAGATGCTTTTCACATGTTATCTAGAGAAATATATTCTGCCAAAATCCAACGTAATTCTTGCCAAAATTTGTTGTGAGATTCTGACAGGAAAAAATCACGACTAATGATATATTTTTTGTATCATTCTCAGAAAGAATCTTGGTGCACGAATGGGCACATTATAAATACGGAGTGTTCGACGAATACGGTTATCCGGGGGACTCCTTTTACCCAGCTGCTTACTCTGATGGCGAACAGATGCATCCCACCGCTTGCAGCGACAGTCCTCTCCAGGGTTCATTAAGGTAAAAACAGCAACAGAATGGTGCAAGATCCTATCGCACATGTGGCATATTGCATATTTAATTGTTACTTTCATCGATTTGCAGCTCAACCTGTTCCAGCAAGTCCCCTTCCGATCCAGAGTGTAAATATCGTGCCAATGTAAATCAGCAGGGTGTGAAAAGTTCCATCATGTCTTTGCATTTCCTTCCAAACGTGAGTCTTGAATACAAAAACCTCTTTAAATCCTAAACTACCTCCTCTCATTATTATCACAATCTACGAATTTTATTCTCAATTGCCATTATAGGTGACGCAGTTCTGTGATAGTAGCAACCACAATGCCTTTGCTCCGACCAAACACAATGCACTTTGCAACAGACGCAGCATATGGGATGTGATGAACTCGAATCCGGATTTCTCCAAACCGAAGTAAGCGTTTAGGAAGATTTGCGCTCGTATTTTAAAAGCAGATTTGTTGTAGCTTTCACTAACCGTTTGTGTATTTTCTCATTGATTTATAGATGGGCTTACGCAGTGCCTTTCAGTCGACCAACTTTCCGAGTGGTTCGTCCCAGCGAGAGTCGTTATGTCCTCCTCTTGGACTGCTCCACAAACTTGAACGACTTTGTAAACAAGACCTCTACTAGCACAATGGTTTCGCACATTACGCCTTACTTTTGCATGTGAATGCTGGCATGCACCGAAGTAGCACGGTTTTGAATGCTAATGGGGTTTTTTAATAAGTTTTACCAAAGGGGCTTTAAATGTAAGGTCGTTGAGCCTGAAAACTAATTTTATGTAGCTAAGGTCCCACCACAGATTGATAAATTTATTACAGCAACATCACAAAACGTGTCGATTCTTTACGAATGGTTACAAAAGGTTTTCAAAATAATTTAATTGAAACGTTAACCCATTCTTAAAAATAGAATGATTTCCATCACCAACCCCTTTGCTAAAACAAATTAATCATCTTTATTTGTTGGGAAGGAATTAAAACCATACCAATAATTGATGGTGGCGTTGCATGAAGACAACAACATGCACCAAAGGACCTCATTCATAAAAGCAATACTGGTCCCTCAAACAATTCTGATCATTTGAGCTGAATTTCTATTTTAAAAAAGTGCTTTTCGAATGAGGACAATGAGCATGTTCATGTGCGTGAGCAGGAAACTAATGATACATTGTTTGTAAAATTCCAGCAGAGAATCTCGTTCCTCCGTTCTGCAGCCGTCAATTTCATCGAAGATAATCTTCCTGATGGGACATGGCTCAGTTTGGTCTCTTTTGGACCAAAACCTCAAGTTCTCAAAACTCTCCAGCAGCTGACCAGCCAGACACGAAAGGGTTTCACCAATGCTGTACCACGCTTAACTTGTGGTGGTCCAGAAAGAAATGTCGTCCACGCCATCAGAGAAGCGATTAAGGTAGAAATTTTTTGACAGTCATCTATTGTTATGCACATGCAACTCTGTATTAAATTATTTCTATAACTCATTCTAGCAACTGGATACCCGTTCTACCAGCCGCACTGACGGCACAATTATCACCGTCACAAATGGCATCACCGATGATGCTCAAGGCTATCCTCAAATCAAAAGCGAGCTTCAGCAACGTAACATCCGGGCGATCAACATCCTTTATCCACCCATGCCAGAAATCACGGCACTTCCATCATTGGCTGACGTCACATCTGGAAGGAACTATATGATAGCCGAAATCGGAGAAGGGCAGAGAGGAAACTCGTCAACCCTGGCCCAACTACTAGGGGCTTTGGACGATGTGGTCGCATCACAATCAGGGAATCCTCAAAAGGATCGAGTCATTGTAAGGAGCTGTTTTTCTTTCTATATACTGCACATGTGCAACAACATTAAAAAGTTTTTTTTTCAAAACTCAAATAAATCAGTTGTATAAACAGCATAACTGTTTTCACCAAATCGCAATGGATCTAAAAATTGTTTCTAAACTGAAAAACATCCATCTTTACCTAAAGTGTTAAAATGAAAAATTTTCGCTCAATTTCTGGATATTATGAAGTCCCATGAAACTCCGCCCTTTCCGTCATGTTTTCTAATTAAAATAATTTTTAAAAATGACAATTTAGGTTTATGAGCATGTTCATGCAGCCAATGAAGAGAAGCTCACTGGGAGTTTTACCATCGATCCGAGCATTGGAAGAAACATGAAAGTTACACTTTCCTATTTCAAACGAGACAACATTTATCACGTTTCCTTAACGAGTCCATCAAATCGCAATTTTGATTCAGACGACTATGACGATCAAACGAATAAACGCACAATTGTTTTCGCCATCAAGGAAATGGATGTTCAGGTATTGCAATTAATAAGCACTTTTACGTACAACACGTGCTGTAATCATTAACAGGCATTAATTCCCCTCTGACTTTGATATTCTAGATTGGCCAATGGAAGTATCAAATCGAGGTCAATAAGCTCGACGATCAACCGATCACCGTGACCGTTTCATCAAGACCGAGAGCAGGGTTTCCTGTCACTTTGCGCGGTTGGACAAATGTTGGCAATGGCGGAGTAAGCATTAGTTTTATTATTTATATCATGCAAACATTGGTAACCAAACCAAAGAGAAATTTTACCTTAAAAAGGACTTAAAATAAACAAGGAAATAGAAATACTTAGAACTCACCAATTTTCATGAAATTTGCGTTACTGGAATCAACTTGAAAATTTAATTGGCATCTTCGAACTTAATTTTTAAAATTAACTCTGCCATCAATACTTTTAGATAACTGAAAATATAAAAGCATACCGATGATTAGTGAAATATCCTTTGCCACACAAAGTCATGCTAATAAAATATGTGTTCTTGCAGATTAACGCATCTACCACCCCATTGGTTATCCATGCTGAATTGTTTAAAGGTAGCCGTCCCATTGTTAACGCCAAAGTCAAAGCGATCATCGAGCGTCCAAAAATCAACAACAGTTTCAGTTTTGTAGAAGTGGAGCTTTTTGACAATGGAAATGGAGGTAGGTTTGGTAATTGCAATGTTACTTGTGGCCAGTGTTTTTATTTTAAAGATAACTCATTGATTTCTCTTAAAACGAATAGCTCCAGATGCAACAAGAAACGATGGAATCTACACGCGTTACTTCACAGATTTTGTATTCCCAACTGGATCTTTCGGATTTTATTCCCTAACTGTTTATGCTGATGACAACGATGGTCGGGCCCAAGTGGTGGGCGAAGACCAAAGCTGGCCATCGCATTCAGGTGTTATACCAAAAGACCCTGGTGAGTACAACACTTAGAAGAGGACATTGCGTTCATAATCTTATTGTGCCACTAATTTATGCTTAACATTTACAGACACTTCATACTGCTGTGGCAACCAAGCTCCAGTCATGCAAACAGAGCCAACAGGGTCTTTTCAGAGGTATTCATCAGCCCCAGCATTCTTGGTTTTGGCATCACCGAAACCAGGCTTGGACGTGTATCCTCCAAGCACTGTCAGGGATCTAAAAGTGGACAGAGTAGATCCAGTCAGCGGCTATATAACGCTAAGTTGGACAGCTCCAGGCGATAACTACGATTCTGGTCAAGGTGAGTCCAAGTTAATCATGAATATCTATCATACAATTTATAAATATATACTTCCAGTATGTGCATGTTTATTTATGAACTATGGGAATTAATGTGAGGATCAACTATACTTATAGAACTCAACACGCAATTAGCAAATGCTATTTTTTGCTACTATTACTTAAAAATTGTCCATGTATTTCCTTTCAGTATCCTCTTATGAACTGCGTTATTTCCACGATTTCAAAGCACTGATCACCAATTTTGAGTGGGCACAACAAGTTCTGGAATCCATCATTCCAGTGTCTGCTGGAAACATTCAAACGCTGACATTCTATCCACCGGATGGGCGCGACCGCAACTACTTCTTTGCTCTGCGAGCGAGGGATCGCTCGAACTTAATGAGTGAAATTTCAAATGTTGCGATGTGCTTTGTACCGCCCGAACCAACAACTACCACCCAGACAACCAGAAACCCATCACCTAGGCCCACACTTACTCCTTCTCCGTCAACGGTAGCTAGTCCTCTTCTCACTGCAGAGCTAATAGGCATCATAGTAGGTTGCACCTTGGCATTTCTGCTAGCCATAGCCGTTATTGTTGGGCTCATTTGCGCCAACAAGCGTCGCAGGAAACTGCAAGAAGAAAAAATGACGCATCACACGGTTGCTCAAGTGCATGGGCCTGATGTCGTCCGACCACCGAGCATTGCTAGTATCAAAGAAGCAGAATGGAAAGCCAGTGCAAAGAACGGTGATATTGCGGTGATCAATAGCCACCACGATAGCAGCATTGCAATGGATGGTGGAGTTGGTGGTGGAGGTGTGCCAGGCGGCGTTTATTACACAAATAATTCACTAATTCCACGTCAGTTTGTACCAGCCAGTGAAATTTTGCAGCACCACGATCAACAGAGACACCATTCGTACGGAAACATGGGTCTACCCCATATTCACAATTCAAACATGCAATATTATTACGAAGAGGACAACGATTCCATCGGGAAGCATCCATATAATAATCATTATGCTCCGATGGAGGTCGTTATTGATAGATCTTCCATCAGTTCAAAACCATCATCGTATGGCTCGCAACAGACTGCAGAAGTTAACAGTACAACTGGTTTTGGTGGCCAAATCAGGGACAATGGCTACGTGAACTCGTCCTATGAAGATGGGTCGGAAAACTCAGCGGAAACAGCTAGATTAAGGCCAGAACCAGTGGCTTATTTACCATTGGTATCAGCGCCAAAAAGGGTCATGTCAGAAAGTCAAGTATAGACCTTAATTTATTTTGATTCATAATCGCTTCTTGAACACCATCGTCATCAAATGCAGTGAAGAAAGTGTGCAAACGGTATTTGCTACTCAAACTTACCAGTTCTTTTTTTAAAAAAAACCAGGCTGAGTTCACTTATTGTGATCACCTCATTGCTCAAAGGGTCGAAACGATCCCTTTGTTGTATTCTTTCCAAATAAGCTCTGTACTGCCCCGGACATCATCTAGTACGATAACTCGGGTCTTCGTCGTTTGCTTTCATGATAGGCAAAGAAATTGATCCACTGGACAAGATCTCAACACGTCCTGTTTTGTGCGGCAAAAGCGAGTTTTGCGAAACATGGCCAAACCTCATTAATGGAACTAGTAAACATGCTCTCTGGTAGGAAATACGATACCAAAGGACGGTTTCCGTTATCGAGAAAAACGATCGAGTCAAGAACATTAATTCTCAATTCGAATGAGATGTAAAAGGTGTCTTCGTGGCCCCATGGGTCTTCTTTGTACATACATTTTGTTTAAGAAAAGTCAATACCGATAATTGAACAGATGAACTGCTCTGTACTTAATCGCATTTAGATTTTACTCAGAAAGGCATCATCCACGATAAAAGTTTCTACCAATTAGGCTGGTGGTAAAGCAACTACTAGCTCTAATTTGTTTGATAAAAATTATGCACCATGAATATCATTCTAGACAATCTAACGGCCCTTTACTTATAGTCGTTTCAATAAACGACTTTCATTAATCAATAATTTAATTAATCATCAGCGGTTGAAAGAGATTAGCGTTAACTGGCAGGCTAAAGTTTCCTTTATTTGTAGCGGGCCATGCAGATGTTCTTTTTTTTATTATTATTGCAGGTTTGATTTTTAACTCCGATGATCAAACTGACAATTTTGGCGTATTATTATTTTAGCTGAACTTTAAAAAAATGTGGTTAGATAGATCCCTTGCCATTTGCCCAATTTTTGAATTCAGATAAAATTCCCAGAATTACTTTGTTCCAAAAAGATATCTTGTAAATGTTAATAAATATTTCCATGAGATTACTCTTGAGGGCATTAAACGTGGTTTTGCAATACTTATTTTTTTAAAATGAAACTTAATGTTTTCAATTTGATTTCTTAAAAATTTCAGTAGAAAATTTTAGCTTGTGTTATCATAGGCATCATCGTCCTTCAAAAGCATGCTATAAAACCTGATAATTTATCATCCACGTATTGGAGTTTCTCATTATCGTTTTTTTCGGAAATACATTCTTATCACTTATTGCTCAAATGCATCATCATATAGCCCAAAAGTTGATAAATCTCTTAAATTTGTTCAATTGTAAATGAATGAGCGCGCGGATAATTGTCATTGACCTATTTTACTCTCGTAGTCATTTCACTTGTACATTTAGTGTAAATATAATTTGTGAGATTCAGTTTATGTTTCTACGTTGTACTTAAAAACCAAAGCCATTTTATAATTTTAGACAATCTGATCGTGTTTTGTACTGATAATTATTCTTTGTAAAAATGATATCAAACCATGAATAAAATTAATAAAAAATAAACGTTAACCGTGCTTCATTATTCCCGCAAAGGGGAAAACAAATGCATCTCCTGAGCAGACTTATCGAAGTAACTTTTTATTTATCTTTAAACTTTTATCGTAATCGTCGAGTGTTTACGTGTGTTTATCGTCAACGTTACCATGGTAAGTTTCCGTTTAGCTACAGACACAATGTAAAGCACACTAAAATATTTCATTCCACGATAACAGATGCAATAATTTTGAACCATTATGTTTCCTTGGTATTAAATAAAAACAAAATACACTGTACTTGTTTATACTATACTGTACTTATAAAAATGTGTAAAATGATTAATGACCAACATATTGTGCGAATTAGCACATTTCAACTTAAACAGTAAATCTACTGCCAGAGATAAACTATTACCAGGCGTATCAACAGGATACATAACAGTAGATGTCTATTTGCAATCTCGTTCCTAATGTTTTAATTACTTCGAAAGGCATCGTGTGTTATGTAAAAATGATGTACATGTACTTCATACAGCTTACTATTTCAATATTTCAATGAAGAACATTGTTTTATAAAAAATTATTCTATTTAGTACTAATCACTATCATAGAAATGATTGAATGCAAAAAAACGTAGTTTCAGGATAAACATTACGTTCAATAATTTACGTAATTCAGGAAATTCAGCAATTTAAATCTTGCACAAAATTGCGTTTGGCTATGTTTTCGAAATCAGCTCAATTTTTCTTACGACTACGTAGGAAAAGGGAAAATCCCCTATTATCAAGTACGCTAATTGTAATCAAAATCAGACAAACACCTTGATTCTCTGAGTATTGTGATAAGCAAGAACAACTGCCTATAAATACCGTGGTTAAAATGTGTTCATCAACCGCTTTGACTTTACGAATTCGAAACTGAAATGGTTCAATTATACTTCAGAAGTCGACAATGCCTCATTTGGGTGATTCTTTCTTTGTTTATTTTTCGATTGCACGTTAGCGAAGCCGGAAATGCTATTCTAATCAACAATGGATTCCAGAATGTCACAGTGGCCATCAGCTCAGCAATTACAGAATCCCAGCAGAGCTCACTCGTCAGTGGGTTGCAAGTAAGATGCGTGCAGTATTAACATTTTAATGGTAATTTACGGTAATTAATACTTGGTAAAACGATTCGGCACCAAGTTTTTCGGGGTATAAAAACAAAGAAAGTTGCTTAGAATTAGTTTTCAGTCGTCAGAAATCAAGACAATTTTTTTTTTCTATTTTGATTCCATCAAAAAATGGTAAACGGTCACATGGCTCAATGTAATAGGCAAAATGCCAAATACACTACAAGACCTTCCATAAACCATCAAAGCTTACAAAAACTGAACAATTATATATGGAATAACTTCGTTACATGGTTTATTTGTTGTATTAACAATGGACGTTATGCAGAGTTACGTATGAACCTGCATCATGTGATCTTTTTATAGAATCAACAGCTAACAGGCCGTGCCTCCGGGTAATTTCCACCAATGGATTGAATGAAATGTCACGTGGTAATTGCATGAAGACGAAATATGCATAAGGTCCACTATCCTACACATTTTAGGCTTCCAATTTTTTAATTGCGGTGTAAAAATACATTCTCGAAGATGACACGAGATCTCCAATGCAGAAAAATCGAAACTTGAAATTCATTAATTTAAGCACAACTGCTGTACAAGATTCTAACAAGATTCAGCTATTTTCTCAAATAGCATGACCAAATTAAGTACACTGTATGATCCAGGTCAACAATGACCAAAGTGATCAGTCATCGAATATTGGCCAATTATAATTCGACTAAGCATTGCGATTCCTTTTAGACTCTGTTTCAAGCAGCTTCTTCGAAGATGTTTACAGCCACTGGGAATAGAGCCTATTTCTCCACAATTATCATTCGCTTTCCACCGACCTGGAGCGATGACCAACTGACTTTATCAGCGTCCAGTTCGGAGAGTGAGTCGTACTATGAAGCCGATATCAGAGTTGCCAATCCGAACGCTGCTTACGGGGATCTGCCCTACACCCAGCAAAGCAAAGGATGCGGAGAAGGTGGCGATTTCATCCACTTGACCCCTGTGTTCATCACGAACAACTACGAGATCGAGCAGGAGTACGGCCCGTCAGAGAACCTCCTCGTCCAAGAATGGATCAAGTACCGTTACGGCGTCTTCGACGAAAACGGCTACGCATTCGACTACACCTATCCTCAAATGTACTTCTCTCAAAACGATACCACCGAATACAACATGTGCAACAATACGGATGTTACGTGGACAAGCAGGTAATGTCACATCCAGGTGACTAGAGACACCTTTCTGAATATTTGTGCTCGAGCGAATTGCTGGTACATGTTCACTTTACCGATAGCACACTCAACGTAGAACTTGTTAAATGTTGCAGAACGTGCCATTACGAAGGAGATGTCGCAGGGATAGCTAGCGATTGCGTTCTTCAGGCGTCACAATCGAGTTCCTATAACACCGACGTGTCGTCGTCAATGTTGTCAAGAGTCACTTTACCAGTGGTAACAGGTTTTCACACTCAGCATTCACCTGCGTAATTTTTTAAAAAAATAATCGGAGGGGCTATTCTTGCAAAAATGGTCAATTTTAAAGAATGATGAATTTATAAATTTTGACACCAGTTATTTTCGTAAATGTTTCACGTCTTTTAAAAAAACGTTACTTTAGCATTAATACTGCATTTCTTCACAGGCAAAAACATTTTGCAATGACAGTAACAAACACAACTACGAAGCTCCGAATAAACACAACTTTTTATGCAATGGGAAAGACGCCATGCAGGTGATCCTCGAGCACGAAGATTTCCAAGATGGACGGTAGGTGCCTAGGTGGCCGGTGAAAAATGTCATCGCTATTCCCATCCAACATATGAACTTTTTAAAGCACAAATTATATCTGGTTAGCAATTCGCCATCTGATATTTACATCCCAAACCCGACGATTTATCAAGAGAACCAAAGTGAAAATGCCACTTTGGCGTTTTTTCTCGTTTGGGACCCAATGACACTGGACCAGGTTAGGCAGTGAAGTTCCTGAATTGTCCGCAAACATATTTTACAATAGTGAGCATGTAAGCAATGTTTGTCGTTTCAGACTTTTTACACTGCAGGCCCAGCTTTACTGAAATTTCTATACTTGGATTTTCCTGAGATGTCTTATTTTGGAGCCATCGATACAGTAGATACGGAAACGCCTTTCATACGGCTAACTCAAGTCAACGACTCCAACAGATATGTGATTTACAACGAAATGCTCAGCGGTTTGAGAACATCAGAAACACCAGTTGGTAATGTTTATCAAGCAGTTCAAGGTGCCATCCAGGTAAGAACTGATATTTTCCTATAGGACAAGCTGCCTGCCACCATGCATCTACTTTAAAAATCCAGCCACAATTTCCAATTTCCAGGGATTGCAGTCCAATAAGTCAGTTTCTGGTGCATACGCCAAAGGAATTGTAGTAATGTCCAACACCGATAATGAGACTTCGTGGGACACAGTCTGTTCGACAGCAGAATCCAACAACATTCGACTGTTTCTGGTGACCTACAGCCTGCTTGTGGCCGATGAGTTCGACAGTTCAACTTGCGTCGGATTGGCCATTGTCGTTGGCGGTGAATCCACGAAAGACACGATAGTCCAAACCTTATCAGACCAGGTGTCAGACGATGTTAAAGCATCGGATGACATCGCCACGTGTTCTGTTTATCTTAAACAACGGGGTGAATTGGACCTCTTTTTCATGGGTTTACCAGCACTGATATCATCTGGATTTGCGGCCCCATCAATGGTAAGCAATTCACAATACTCATCACGGGCAATAATCAGTGCGTGTTTAGAAAACAAAAATTCAAACATTTAATTGTAAACATTACTTTAATTCTACACATTTCAAAATCTTTGTATATTGACTTCGACTGCAAAAATAATGAGACATTTGCAACTTTCAGCTTCATTTGGGCTCCTACATCAATTCCACGGAAGACACTTTCGTTGTCGATTCCTCTCATGTCGAAAGCAGCTATTTCTACGTGGAGACCTGCACCAACATCCAAGAGCATCCTCCAGCGACTCTCGTGGCATGCTGGCTAGGAGATACAGACAACGTTTACCCTTATGACAGCACGATTCAGGCATTTTTCGATAAAAATAGATTGAACGAGGTATATAGAAACGTCGATCAAATAATTTGCATTGTTTGAAATAGCTTACGTGTAACTATCATCAATGGATCGTTTTTCAGTCCGGCATTTGGTCGTTTGGTGTCTCTCAAATCACAACGCGAGGTATTATAGCTCCATACACCGTTTATGCAGTGCAGAATTCGGTATCAAAATCACTGTCAGGTGCCAATGATACAACCATCGAGATCAGGGCGTGGGTTGATGCGGGTCCCATAACAACATGGCAGTTTCACATCAATAACGCTAGCTATTATTATTTGGTTAGTGGCCAGTTTCATGACCTGCATTGCTCTTCTTATCCCCTTTTTTAAACGAAGTATTAATCGATAGTTGTATTAAACTTGTCTTCAATCATTTCTCGATCAAGCCAAAAGTACGATTGTTCGCATCGGTTAATCGAGGCACGTCTCCCATCTTTGACGCTAGGGTTCAAGCAACGATAACAAACAACGCAAATTCCGACGAAGTACAAATTTATTTACTGGATAACGGAAGTGGAAGTTAGTGCATGTTTTTGTATAAGAAAGGGAATATTACGCAAATATAACGGGCAATATTATAGTTTTACTAAAAAAAAATAACAAAATCATGACATTATTTTTGTGGAAAAATATGTAATAATGAATTTGTCAAGATATGTTCACTCCTCATTGAGTTGACAAAGGTTAATTCTGAATAACATCCACATATATATTTCTTGTATGTTAATTACTCATAAATGTTTCGAGGAAGTTATTGGTTAGAGATGTGGCAAGCTAAAAATTTATAAGTTTTTTTTAACGAATTTCTCTTAAAACGCAGATCCAGACATCAGCGCAAACGACGGCGTGTACTCCAGCTATTTCACTCAGTTTATTCGGCACGATGCAGGAAGTGTGAAATATTTTGTTCAATTCGAAATGGATGATAACGATGGCCTTGCCACTTATCCTGTCGGCAAATATCCTTGGCTTACTGACGTAAAGAACATGGGTGAGCTACGGCACACTGTCAAATGATGTAGCAATTATTTGACTTCACGTCATCTAGTGATTCAGTCAGTTTGTCCACAAAAATAAATAATAAACCATGCTTTTTCAGATGTGAAATATAGTCAACCGTTTCAGCAGAATGCCATCGCCACGTTTTCCTACGAAATAACGTCGGACGGCCCTAGGTACCTCCCACCGGGTAACATATCCGATTTGAGAGTCATTGAAACCCAAGGAGAGATGGTGACCTTAGAATGGACAGCACCTGGTGCGGATTACGATTATGGATTAGGTAGGCTAATCGGAAGCATTCAATGGGAAAATTAAAATCCTTATTAAAACTAATTTTCTGTTCCACGCCACGCAGCCTCGCAATATATTTTCAAATGCAGCACGGATAGACTGGAGCTGATCGAAGATTTCGACGAATTGCCAGATTCAGAAATTCCTTTTATAGAGCCAACGACACCCAAATACACCCAGTCTGTGACATTTACGGGAGTCAATGATAAGGAGACTCATTTTTGCGCCATGAAAGTGTGCGATAATGTGGCCTGCGTTGGTGGAGTCATGTCCAACGTCATATCCTACTACATCGAGTCGCGATAGTGAGGAGATTATAGGGGGGTACAGTACTTAGGCTTCAATATGTTTGGGTGGATCTAAATTCAATAAAAATGCCTTCATCAAGTCATAAATGGCGTAACTAGATTAATTAAGATAAGGGTCTATAAGCTGTACTATTCCTCATGGGAATAACGGTGAAATATAACTTTACATGAGTACAATGACATCATTCCATGTTATGATTAATAAATTTCAGTGATTCTAAATATGTGAAACGGTGATCTCGAACATTGTCATGAATTACTAATGTCATTTATAATTCATTTCACAAAACTCTTTACTGGTTTCTACAGGTAAATGTATGATAATGTGTAACCGTGTTTTCATGGCACTGGTTACGTAACTTATACTGGACTTTTCGAATGGAGAATAGGAAAAATTGATTTATTGTCAAAGCATGGTTTAATGACTAAGTATTATCACTACATTTGTGAGCTCTTGAATACAATGTTACCCACTATTTTCCTGATATAAATTTGTATGGGTGCGGTAACTTTTGTATCCATAGCTTTCCACAGATGATTATTCATTTATTACCCAAACGTTAATCTTTATTACACAGATAATATATTGTATAAAGTCAGCTACGGATTCAATTAGACATCCAATAGCTTCAGAATTGTGCATGTGGAATGACGTTTCAATTGGTAGAATTGTTCAAAGTTACACAGTTTACACCAAAATTTCATTCTTTTAATTACGATAGAATGAAATTTCAAAGTAAACATACTTTTCTTGGAATTTCCGCCATCTTGTTATGTTTGGTGAAAATTACGAGTGGAGCCGCCACACTGTCCAATAATGCGTACAGCAACGTTGTAGTTGCCATCAGCCAGAATCTTGATCCTGATCTAACTTTGAATGGAGCGATTCAAGTAAGTTGAATTCAATTAAACTCAGTACCCTACTATCAGTAAATAAATAGTATACCATGTGGTAGTGGTTGATGGTGTAATCCATCAACCCAAATTATTCGCAAAGCTTAAGACTATCCTTTGGAAGAGAGTTCCAACGTCTAATGGCATGCAAGGAATAAGATCAATAGAATGGATCCGAGTGGACATGTTCGGAGTTCCATAAGTGGATTGGAATGACAGGTTCTACCACCGCGGTGGTAACGTTTAAAGATTTCCTCCACTATATTTTTATTACCAGACAAAGTTCAGAAAAAAAATTCAATTTTGCGAAATATCCCGAATTCATTTCTGCTCAGCATAAACACCCAAAAATCAACTCAGCCGAAGCAGTTCATTTATCAAGTTCAAGCTAATGATTTTCCATGTATCCATTCAATTGGGAATTACAGTATGCAAAAAACATGATTGAAAATTGAAATTTATAAATTAAAAATAATGTTCAAATGTCCGTTTTCAGTTTTACTTTTAAATAAAAGTTACATATATAATTACATTTTCTTACAAATTTTATAAATTCGAAAAATAATACAGATGGATGATGAATCACATGTTTTAGAGCTTAATTTCTCTTCTGCAATATACAGGGTGCAAAGCTAGCAAATGGAATATACACAAAATAAACATCTTTTTAATTCTCTTAAATCAGAATATACCGAATTTGGATCATATCAGTAATGCTAAAAATTATACAAGGATATTCATTTGTTTAAAAATTTAACACTTGCCATTACAAGAGCACATACTTTAAGTAACCTAGAATAAATTGATAAATTCTTGCGAAATACGATGCCATACAGATGGGACATTATTTGTCTTTTTTGTGTTGTTTAATAAAGTGGTAAATCCTATGCCTGTAATTTTTATATAGTGAAGATAATCATCCTTTGGTGGAAACTATATTTTTTCTTCAACATAAATTATATTTGGTACAATTCACACTAAAAGTATCATTTATTTTAATAGACAAAATTATGAATTACACAATACAGGTATGTGCACACAGAATTTAGCACCATCTTAAAATTAATGTGGTACTCTAATAGGCAAGAGATTAACCACCGTTTTAAATTTGTAGCCTCAATATTTCAACAGTGGTAAAAACGCCACACGCACCATACACCAAAACGTAAAAAAATAATAGCTTTTAATTTCCTACCAAAGTTGAAGAAATCAAAACTATCACAATAAACAACTGATATAACATTTCGACATTGTTTATGGAGACATTTATAATTATTATTGGCATCCATACACTACAGTATGTTCATTTGAAGATGCAAAAGATGGAATAACTTCGGATCCGTCATAAGTAGACTCCTGAAACAAAATGTAGTGTCACTACACCAAAGAGGGATCGTCTGTGCCATGACAGTTTGATGACCTTGAAAATATGCATCGGACACCACTAATGTCAATTGGAAAAATGTAGAGCACTGAAAATGAACACCAACTCAAGAAACAGAATGCAAATCTCCCCAACAGAACAGAATAAGATGGGGCATCACTGCAAGTCACCCAGCTTCTACCATTGCCGACCCCTGGGTATTTGTTCCAATGTATGCATGTAGTGATGGAAATAAGTGGCTCCTACTGATATTCACATTCCCATGTGATATCCACAACGACATTGTCCTTAGTTGTTGCAACTTTGCAATGATAACCATGGCTTTGGGTGTTATACAGGTTATGTGAATCATAAGTGATGCCCCATCTTCTTTTCTTCATAACTTCTGTTCTGTTAGGGAGATTTGCGTTCTGTGTTGGTGTCCGATGCATATTTCGGATTTTGGTTGCATGATGACCTTAAAGCGGTGTTCAAGGTCATCCAACTGTCATGGCACGGAAGATCCCCCTTTGGTGTAGTGACACTACATTTTGTTTCAGGAGTCTACTTATGACGGATCCGAGGCTATTCAATCTGTTGCGTCTTCAAATGAATACCCTGTACAGTTTTCATTCGACAATCTGCACCATGCATGCATGGATCTTTTTGACTTATATTATTAGCGACTTTTATCTATTCGTTTCATGTATGGGAATAACACAACTCAAGTCACACACATGTTCTCTAGCAATTTTCGAAATACATTTGCCCAGTTAATCTTAAGTAAATAAATAAGTATAATTTTATGAGATAAATGTTTTAGCTTGATCTAAGCAACTCGCGTTCACTTCGGGTTGAAGTTACATGTATAAAAAAAACAGCTAACTTATACTGTATATACGCACACCAAAATCATGTTCTGTAGTATCGTGTTCATGCATTTCCACTCGCCAATTAGCAGCTCGGTCTTAAGTTTACCATGATTGATCGTGGCAGATTGGTTCACGTTCTGTTGGTCAGGGAGAAACTTTGAAAAGCTAGTCTCGGACAGGTGAAGTTCATGGAAACGCGAATCCCCCTGGGGTTTTTTCGTGTATACGCAACGAAGAAGTCAACCGATAAAGCTTAAATATGAAAGCAATCAGAGGCAATGGCTTATTAATGATGGTATTTATTTCTTTGTCATGAATTATTGAGCAACTCCTGCTTTGAGTCAATATTTTCGTTAAGTGAATAGCAAATAGCCAGACAAATGCGCGCGTGGTTTGAGGCGATACTTGACCGGAAACGGAAACTAATTAGACCTGATACGAAGGAGGCTAAGGACGATTATAATTACGATTGAAACGATTATCGATTCCAACCCTTCGAGCAGGTTCATATATACTGTATACTGTATGTGGGCGTTCGCTTGAAAAAATTATACAGTACATGGCTATACTGCATACATATCGAGATAAATGTATTCTGTATATGAATTGCCAATGCACAATTGTATTCTTCACATTTTGAGATAAAGCAATTATAAATAAGTTTTAATATATATTGTACTGGATGATAAAATAAAGGCACACTATTTTTATTTAGTCGAAACTACATGGTAACATAAGATGTCACGTTTTTACATGCAGGGTCCCCCCAGAAATTCCATTTTCAACTTCAATTAAGGTTTAAAAAAAATTTACTGACCTATGTTAATGTCAAAAATTGACATATTTCGCTAAATCAACAAAGGAAAATATATTTTAAAAAATTTACTAATGACAATTTTGAAAATTAACGTTCATAAATGTTAACATTTTTTAAAAAAATTGCTTGAAAATTTTACAATTTTGCATTTAGAAAATGTAGAAAGTTTTGCAATTTTGGCCTCGGAAAACATGGGAGAATTTTGCAATTTTGTCCTTGGAAAACGTGGAAAATTTGTACTCGGCTATTTACATGTATATACGTTGAATTCCCCTCACTTTTTCAAAATTTCATTCTTCCCTGACTTTTCCAAACATTTTCAAGTTCTCTGACTTTTACAGATTTTCCAGGTCTGGGGTTATACCTTGTTTTACTGAACTTATTAGCCCATTTGGTTTGGCTTCATGTATGCCGTCTTCAACCAAAAATTGACAATTAATGTTTTAGTTGTGTTTTCTTGACAAAGTTTCACATACCGGTACGATGATTACAATCAGTATAGGGCCATGTTAGATACTATAGGGAACATTAGCAAAACTACCGTAAGAGATATGATTACTTTATCTCTTACGGTAGTTTTGCTAATTTTCCCTACAAATGTATATACGATACGACTAAATTGATAGTATCGTATAGGCTGCCCAACTTCAGAAGTGACAACTTAAAAACCTTCAATTCCTAGTTTAAGCTAACAGTAAGGCGTGTAAATTGAGCTCTACATTATATTCAGTACAATTAAACGACATCTCAGCTTTGGCTAAATGACTATTTTGTCTTTTAACATGCATGCATTGAAACTTGCTTGATTTCAAAAAGAAAAATCTTCAGTTAACTCGTGTTTTATTTCGATTTCGTTGTCTATAGGTGACGTAGGTAATAACTTTGAAATGTGAACTTCACATATACGTTACAATTTACAAGCATTAACATTAACTGTACAAAAATGTGTTTATTTAAAAAAAATCGCCCTCTAGCTAGGGATCAAGATGCACAACATCCATGCATACGAGGTTAAAAGCGAAATTTTTAATTCCTTCAAATTTAATTGAAGCAAATCAAATAAATACAAGTTATGTATATCTTCGTTCACTGTAGAAAAACATCTTCATGGAAAATAA
>JAQGBX010003268.1:0-17785 GCA_034698745.1 Megaphyllum sjaelandicum
AAGGTGAGGCATAAGTCTGTAAAGTCTTCTTGCGCCTGCTGCCTGCAATAGTGCCGATTTAACAGACGTATGCCTCATCTTGTAGCCTACACCTGGTGCACTTGGGTGTACACTTTTTGGGTGAGTCGAATTCGCCATTAGTATAACTACTTGCTACTATTAAATATCATACAGTTGTGACCGACTATATGAAGACCCAAATAAACAAACTCCTGTAGCTGTAGGGCCAGCTGTTTGGAGTGTTGTTATTGAGGTGTTCTGTTGAAGGTTTTTATGAAGTGGGTTGCCTTTAATTCCCCTAAACCCTCTCCATGGTGGCGTAGTACGGTGGTGTCACAAAGTTGTAATTTTGAATTCAAAAAAAGCACATTTGTAGCTGTCACAGGTGTGACATCTATGTAATTGTTTTACGTAAACCCGCGATTGTTCAGCGATTGTTTTTACGTCAAAACAAAAAAAAAAAAAATAGCCGGTGCATGCATTACCAACCACATTGGGAAATAACTGTTTGTGATTTATTCAATGCAAATTGCCAACTGAATAACTAGAATAACATTTGCTACTGCAAAATTGCAGCAATTTGTAAACTTTTGTATGATATTTTCCATGACCGTGTAAATTATTTTTAAAAATTTTCAAGATGGTTATTTTTTGGTCTTAATGTCTATACTTGAGTACAATGAAATTGTTGAGCAATGGATACCGGCATTAAGAGAATTATATTGTGGCATTCTCTGAAGAGATGTTGAACAAAACATTGAAAACAAATTGAGTACATGTATTAAATACAATTCTCCAGGCGGCAAACATGACGATATAGGCTACAGTATATGGAGGTTAACTAACATTGCAACACCAAACAAAATGAGCTAGTTTACTTGCAATACTCTGCAAACCAATTGTTTCTACCCATCATAATTCTTATTCAATTTTTATCTTATCTTAATGATATAAAAAATGTGTGCATTACATTATCATCTTCGTTGTGTTTTCATTATTCCGGCAACAGTTACATATTATACGGAATGTAAGTATTTATAAGAATGGCAGGATAGACTGATACTCAGCTGCAACTTTTATATTAAAACATAATTTCAATTCTATCTGGTCCATTCACAAATAAAATGTACATCACGAAGTTTAGAATGTTGTCATGATTGTCATACATGTATAATGATGTCGCTATTCATCGTGCATCATTAAACATTGTACATATATGACAATCATGCCATTATTCTAAGCTTCGTGATCCACCAATAAAATAAAATTACTCCTATATGTTCACTGTAGGCGGATATTGTCTCACTTCATAATTTGAATATAAGGATTATGAACTTGAATTCCCTCATCCCTGAGTCTAGCAGTTCTATTACATATATTGGTTGTGTGCATTTTTATTCAAAGTTTGTGTGCTGGCTAATAAGGAATCATGAAAAATGTATAATTCTCGAAATTTATTTATTAGGATTGGCAACCACCATTTGCTGTTGATGTGGATAACTTTAAATTCACTCCAAGAATTCAGCGACTTAATGAATTAGAAGTAAGTGGTTTTTTCAAACTTCAACATTTTGTCATGTGATTAATGCTTTTGCAGTGAAAGCCGCTTAATTCGATCCTGTCTGTTTCAGCGATTTTGACCGAAATAGACAATGAACATAAAAAACATGCTAAAGACTAATTGCAAATTTTGTAAGTAGTTTTTGATGTTGCCTGTTTGCTGCAACAGCTGAAATTCAATTTTCTAAAATACATAGAAAATCCACATCAGTACATGTACAGCTGCTGATATATTAATAGTTTACATGTCCATACGTGGAAAATATGATCGAATTATGCGATAAACGACGGGATTAAGGGGGAGTCCGAAGGCAAATGAGGGCAGTTCCAAATATCTACTCCTGTTAGGGCCATATTAAAGAACGTCCGACAAGGGGAGAGGGAGGTATGTCATAATGTGAAAACGGGACACATGCGGTTTATGGATGGTCCTTGACCTTCTACAGTGAAACTTTGAAATCACTCCAGCTTTTTTTAAAAACAACGAAAACGAAATAAAACTTTTATCAAAATCGGCCATTAAGTCCCCAGGCCGTACGTTATTTTGTTCATTTGGTCATTTTGTCGCCAACGCTAAATCGTCGATCTAATCATCCTGGCATGCAGGAAATCAGGATCGATGATTTAACGTTGGCGCCAAAATGAACACATGTTTTTCACCTGGAATTTGCCATTTGAGTTAAACAACGCGCAATGGCAGTTAAACAAAATAACCTACGGCCTGGGGATTTAATGGCCGATTTTGATAAAGGTTTTATTTCTTGTTTTCGTTGTTTTTTTTAAAAAAAAAACTGGAGTGATTTCAAAGTTTCACTGTAGATGGTCAAGGACCATCCATAAACCGCAAGTGTCCCGTTTTCACATACCTCCTTCTCCCCTTGCCGGACGTCCTATATGGATGGCCCCTAACAGGAGTATAGATATTTGGAACTGCCCTCATTTGCCTTCGGACTCCCCTTAAGGGACTTTGTTTTCCATAAAGGGCAGCATAGGAAAAAAAACCCGTTCTGAAGGTTTTGATGAAATAAGATGGCTGACCCAATTAAGCATGATCGAGTTAACAGGCTTCACTGCATTTAAATAATAATAATTAAATTAATTATTGTTATTTGTCTAAGCTGCAGCTTTATTTAAGTCTGGATATCTTCCCTGACCTAATAAATTACTTTAAAAAAGCCTTCAAGTCACAGTTTATTAAAGGCAAAACTTTATGCTATATACTGTTACAGTAGAACTCCCATATTCCTGGGGCATATTTTATAAACCATGGTTAGAAACGCACGCTAGATACAGTTCTGTAGCCTACATATCGTAAAAACATATAGGCCTAATGGTTTAATTTGTAAATAAGGCAAATTAAGACATTAATAACACTAACTAACAGTAAAGAAATCAACAATAATAATAAAAGTTATGTAGATGTGTTCTCTCTTTAAAATATTAATTTTATTTTACTCTTTTTCTTATTTGTTTACTGTTTTTCTTTTGAAACCATGGTAACTGAGGTAATTGAGTCAAATAGGGAACAAGCAACGTCATAATTTAACTTTGAAAAACCTTTTGAAAGACCCTTTGACAGTGATTTTTGTAAGAAATACATTTAAAATTGAAAATAACTTCCACTTGAATTTCCATAGGCGAAGACTAGGATTAAGCTGAATTTTCTCGACAAAATAGCCAAATTTTGGGAGCTTCAGGTAATATTTTGGTTATTTTATTGATTTTAAACAAAATTGTTTATCATGTGTTTTTACAATAATTAGTCTTAACACTATTGCAGGGCTCATCTCTGAAAATACCAACTATTGAACGCAAAGCACTAGATCTCTACCAATTGCACAAAGTATGTTCCATTTAATTACTGGTTTTATGTATTTTAATTTGAATGTGACATGATGATTCTTTCTCTCAATTTCAATTATTACATGGTAGACCGCTCTTAATCTCTTTGGATCTGATATTTGCTGAAAAGTTCTTTACACAAGAGCAGTTGTGCGATAATATTGAATGCTTACTATTCGTCATAGATTATTAACAGTTAAAAGTAATAATGCGAATTTTGCATGTGCTAGTCTGTAGTACAGGAAGGTGGCTTTGAAAAGGTGATGCGTGAGAGAAAATGGTCCCGAGTGGCAGCATTAATGGGATACCCTTCTGGGCGATCCATTGGAACCTATCTTAAAGGCCATTATGAAAGAATTCTTTATCCATATGATATATTCAAGAGTGGCACATCTCCTAAACTGGTAGATATTTGTTTGTGGTTAGCAGTTTATATTTAAAATTATATTATTTTAATGTTATCAATACAATTGTAGAAAATCCAGGAGGATGATGTATCAGACTGTAGCAAGAAGGACAAGGATTATGTCCCTCATGGAATTCCCTCTCGACAAGCCATCAAACCTCCTCCGGAACGGTACAGCCGAAGGACGAAAGGGCAAGCTACGTGCTATGGACCCAAGGCAAGTTGTTACTGTACTTTTCCATATTTAGCAACCTTTTGCAAAGTCAGAATTTCAAACTGGCTATTAATGTGACAGTGTTTTATTAAAGTTGGATGAAGGTTTGATCCTTCTTATAAAATGCTCTGGGATTTTGCCAGTGTGAAATGTGTGAAAATGTTGGTAAATCAGAAACAATTTGGGTTTTTACTTTTTTGACTAGTATATATGGGTTACCACTAGGATTTATTATATGTACATGGTGATAAGAATTTTCCTATCATGCACACTTCCAGTCCATTCTATAAAGGTGTAATGGGTGAATTATTACAAAAGTACAATGTGTGAAAAGCTAGGGGTGAAAATTCTTTGGAGTAGCAGGTGTAGATTTGACAGATATTGACATGTTTATCACAAATCCCATGAGTCATAAACTTGAAATAATTTTGTCTGATTGGAGTTTAAAAGTATAAGGGAAGTATTTTTGAATAAATATTATGGAGGAAATTGAAAGTTGTGTGTCGGAGAGAAAATGGTGAACAAGTTATGGATGCCTGGCAAAATCCCTACTAGTTTATTTAAGTCAGGGATTCTTTATAGTATTTACATGTTTTAATGTCATTTCTGATTTTTGTTAATGCTTGCTTTTTTGCAGCTTGCAGCATCCTCTTCCTATGGAGATGCTTACTTAACTGAAGGAGAGGTAAGTTTTAGTTTAGGAAGACTGATTATCTGGGACATCGGAGTTTATAATTGTAATGGTTATACTTAACATTGCTTTGCAGGACACCATAGACTATAGTGCTAACAATGAACTGCGTAAGTTGCAATTCTACGGTGCTGGCCCTAAAATGCCGGGTTACCTGAGTTCCCTCAAAGGTAAATGAGGTTACCCTCTGGAGTCTTGGGCCCCTGCCCCCCCGAATAGCAATCCACTCTGCAACACTATACTTGTGACTCGTTCAGTGGCATGTTTTGCTGTTTTACAGAACAAGAAGTAGTTGTAGTGAAAGAAGAAACTAAATCCAAAAGTCCTAAAGGGAAAGGAAAGCCGAAGTATATTAATCCCGTGGGTATATTTGCTTAAAATCGCTTTTTTATTTTTGTTTGCACAAAATCATCTCGTTGCTTCTGTTGGCAGAGTTCGTTGTCCATAGTAGTTTGTTGAGTCTCATTTATGATAATTATTCTCATCTGTGGAATTGCCACAGAAGGTTCGAGTTGTAGCTATTGTTCAAGTGTTCTGAGCTGCTTTGTTTTTGTGTCTTTAATCAAGGATTATATTGATGGTGGTTTCAAGTCACTTCAGGTGAGATTAACAGAACTGCGTAACAATTAACAGCATACACGAGCAAACCATACTGGTGATGACTGCCGATGCAGTCTTAGTAAAATTCCTGTTTGGGATTACATCAAGAGGCTAACCTTGTACAGTGCCAATTTTTAGAAAAAGAGAAAAAGAAATTTAAATGGAAAGAAATAGTGATTTAACATTATGACGTTGTTAAGCTGACAAGTGGTAAATAGAAAAAGCCAGATAAAACGTTTGTCCCCTCTACTGGTAGTTTCATGAATGCTGTTAACATGCTTGCTTACAATTATTAATTGGCAGCTAACCTGGACCTCGTTTGACAGAAGATTATGGTCATACTTAATATTTTGTCACGATTGTGAGCCATGGCCAAATATTGACACATTTATGTCAGTTCTTCCTGTCTATTTAAATTTTTATGATACATTCAATATCGGTTAAAATTTCTTGTTTTTTCTTTCTTTTTATGTTGGGCAACATAGATTGATCAAATAATGTGCAACACCTGTGGCTGTGGCGATGCTGAAGAATGCATGCTTTTATGTGATGGCTGTGATGATAGTTATCATACATATTGTTTGATGCCTCCTTTAAGTGATATACCAAAAGGCGATTGGCGTTGCCCACGTTGCATTGCAATGGTAACTTAAAAAATTAAGCCATTGATGATTTTTAATGCATGATTTTATTAATTTTTCTTGTTCTTTACTCCGGCGACGTTTCACAAAGCTTGACAAGTACATTTTCCTTAGAAACCAAATATATCATTATTTAATGTTTGTAATTCTTGAAGAGCTTATTAAAAGCTTGATAGAAATTAAGTTTTCCGCAAAACCTAAGTTTAAGGGGTAAATACTCATTGTAAAATTGTTTGCTTCTTTTGATGGAATTTCTGCATATATGTATATGCCTTTTAGGAATGTCACAAGCCTCAAGAAGCATTTGGGTTTGAGCAAGCGCAGAAAGAATACACCTTGCAGTCATTTGGAGAAATGGCTGATCAATTTAAGAGTGACTATTTCAACATGCCCGTTCATGTATGAAATGTTCTAACCATTTTTGCATTCCTTGTCAGTAGTTGCTTCACTGTTAATATTAAACATTGTTCTGGCACAGATGGTTCCTACTGCTACTGTTGAAAAAGAATTTTGGCGTATAGTTAGTGCAATTGATGAGGATGTTACAGTGGAATATGGGGCTGACCTTCATACTATGGAACATGGCAGTGGCTTCCCTACCAAAGCATCTAAAAACTTAATGCCAGGAGATGAGGTATGATAATTGTTGGTTGTTTATTTTATCCTAAATCGTGGCAACCTATTAGCTGTTGTTGGTTATTTCAGTCTAAACCTATCGCATTTCAGGAATATGCTAATTCTGGCTGGAATTTAAATATACTTCCTGTTTTGGAGAGTTCTGTTCTCTGCCACATCAATGCAGATATATCTGGAATGAAGGTTCCCTGGATGTATGTAGGCATGTGTTTTGCTACATTCTGCTGGCATAACGAAGATCACTGGAGTTACTCGATAAACTACCTTCACTGGTAATTAATTTACTTAAAAGGCAATGTCATTTGAATTTGTGGTCATATTTGGAAACTTTGGTAATATCAACTTTATTATGCAAATTGTTACTTTAGGGGAGAGCCAAAAACATGGTATGGAGTTCCTGGAAATAAAGGACCATTATTTGAAACTGCAATGAAAGCTGCTGCTCCTGAGTTATTTGAAATACAACCTGACCTGTTGCATCAGCTTGTGACTATAATGAACCCAAACATTTTAATGAAGGCGGGTGTCCCAGTAAGTGAATTTTTTGTACTCTTTTTAAAGTTTGCACTCATTCAAAACATGATGGCAGTTGTCATGTTTAATGCTTTCAATATAATGTCGTTATCCACGTTCATGTCTGGGGAAAAGCTAAGATATTGATAATGTTTTTCAGTATTTTAGTATTCATGATCATTCATTTTATGGGTTGTCTTTCATACTTTTAAGGTTTATCGGACAAACCAGTGTGCAGGGGAATTTGTCATAACATTTCCAAGGGCCTACCATGCTGGGTTTAATCAGGGCTATAATTTTGCTGAAGCAGTGAATTTTTGCCCTTCAGATTGGGTAAGTTCCTTCTCATGTACGAAATTAGTAAATGATTTGCTGGAGTTATAACTTTTTAATTGATTTTAGTTACCCCAAGGACGTGAATGTATTGACCACTACAGCATCTATCATCGATTCTGCGTTTTCTCCCATGATGAACTCATTTGTAAAATGGCATCTGATCCAGACTGCTTGGACCTTCATTTGGCAGCTGCAACCTACCAAGATATGCTGCGCATGGTTGAAAGTGAAATGAAGCTTCGTAAAATGTTGATGGAAAAGGTTATTGTTTGTTCAAAAAACCATTGTAGTTGACAAAGTTTGCTAGCTTGTTGTTTTTGACATTGCTGATTGCAATATATTAGGGAGTCAATAATGCTGAGAGGGAAGTTTTTGAGTTGTTGCCAGATGATGAGCGACAATGTGAGGTCTGTAAAACGACTTGCTTCCTTTCGGCAGTAACTTGTGCTTGCACTACCCGATTGGTTTGCATTAAACACGTGAAGGATCTTTGTAGCTGTGAATCATCTAAATTGTGTCTCCGGTAAACAAACTTTTTAAGACATCATTTTCAACAATTGGGTACGATCCCTTGCTAAAATAATGATTAATCTTCACATGCATTATTAGTTATCGCTACACACTGGATGAACTTCCGGTTATGCTTCAGAAGCTAAAGATCAGGGCAGAATCTTTTGATAACTGGGCTATCAATGTAAAGAGTGCATTAGAAGCTTTACCTGAGTCAAAGATCGGTGAGTCTGCATTTGAAATCTTCAAATTTCAAGAAAATTTGGGGCCAATTCTGAAATTTCAACAAGGTTAAAATTTAACTTTTTGTGATCATGAAATTAATACTAATGAAATGGCTTAGTCTTGGCGTATTGATTAAAAAATCAATGTTAAAGTTGACTGGAAAATAAGGGGTATTGAGCAGGTGTGTAATTTGTTTTAAGAAATTTATGCCACTGACAGGCCTGTCTTTTCGCTTAGATGAAAAACAAATAGATAGACAATTGTGAACTTTTATTACAAACATTGATTACTTGGAGCTAAAGTTAATGACATATAGAACATGTATTGCATTTCTTATGGCTTTCGGTTTATATTAATCAATTCTTATAACCCTTGTTTAGAATTGGCTGAAATGAGGGAACTCATGCGAGAAGCTGAGGAGAAGCGTTTCCCAGATTCTGAATTGCTTAAGTCCTTGGTTGCTGCTGTACATGAAGCTGATAAGTGTGCTTCCGTAGCACAACAATTGGTTGGCAAAAAAGTGAGGACTCGCAACCGCCAATCCGTAGAAGGAAAATACGTTTCAAAGCTCACACTGGAGGAATTGCAGTTGTTTTCAGAGAAGTTAGATAGCCTTCAGTGTGAAATCAGTGAAGCGACTTCTGTAAAGGTTATACACTGTTTTATATTTTCAATTTAAAATTAGATAAAAACTTTGTTTTTCAACACTTAAACATTTTAAAAATAGCTACAATATGCATGTATATGTTTTGCAATATTTAGGATTATTTCCCCTATTGCTGAAAATAGTGTAGCAAGATTAAAAAAAAGGCTCGTAATCAAGCCATAGACAAACTTATTTGCCTTTGGTTCAAGCAGTAGCCTACAATTATAAATGCGAGCCTGAAACAAGTGGTTCAAACTTCTGAATGTAACCAACTAATTGGTTTTCTTTCTCAGGAGTTACTTACAAATGTAATTCAGTTCCAACAAGATGCAAAGGAGATGTTAGAATTGGAGGCACACGAGTCCAGCACACTGGAAAAATTATTAGATGTTGGCATGTCATTTGATATAGATCTTCCTGAAATTCCTAGTCTCAAGCAGGTCTGTATGGTTTGATTCACTTACAGTATTTACTGTTTACATTGTAATTTAAAATTCAATTGACAACTTTATCATGTATGATACTAACAGAAACTTCAGCAAGTATGTTGGCTGGAAGAAGTTAGTGAAGCATTGGCAGATCACAGTCATGTGACCGTTGAGGTATTAAGAAAATTCTTGGATTCTGGGGTTAACTTGCCACCACATGTGCTGGTAGAAAAAGCTATGGCAGAGCTGCAGGATCTTCTTACCCAAGTGGAACGCTGGGAAGAAAAGGCTAAAATTTGCTTAATGGCAAAGTATGTATCTAATTGAATTTTTTGTACTTCTCCGTGTGTTCAATAGACTTATGTATTTGTGCTTGTGCTAATGCTTTAGGCCCCGTCATGTGATGGCTACTCTGGAAGCCATTATTTGTGAAGCCAATAATATTCCAGCTCATTTGCCTAACACATTGGCACTTAAAGATGCAGTTAAACGAGCTAAAGAATGGAACGTGAAAGTTGAAGCTGTACAGGTTAACAATTTTTATAACTTTTGGGTTTGGTTTATTAGTTGTTGCGCTCTAGTAATGTGAGTAATTTTACTATTATGTGTAAAACATCTTGTATATCATCAGTCGAAGTTTAGAATTGTTTTTTTAACACCTCAATGTTTTAAAAATAGCTACACTATATATGTATTGCAATATTTAGGATTATTTCCCCTATTGCTGAAAATTGTGTAGCAAGATTAAATAAAAGGCTCATAATCAAGCCATAGACAAACTCATTTGCCTTTGGTTCAAGTAGTAGCCAACAATTATAAATACTAGCCTGAAACAAGTGGTTCGGCTATCAATTCAGCAGTTTTTGAATGTGTACTGATCTGGTAAATTTAAAAAATATTTTAAACTACACTAGCTGTTCTAGAAATAAATAAGTTATGTTTCTTTGATTATCTTTTTCACTACCACAGGGTACATGTTTAGCTCAGGAACCATTTTCAGAGTACAAATTTGCAAAAAAAGATTTCACGTTTTCCGACTATAAATTTGCAAAAATTTCCACGTTTCCCGAGGACAAAATTAAAAAATTCTACATTCAGAGTACAAATTTGCAAACAAAATTCAACCTTTTTTGAAGAAAAAATTAAAAAAATCCCCACGTTTCCCGGGGACAAATTTGCAAGCTTTTCCGTTTTCATAGTACATATTTTTTACAATTTTTTAATGTTAATTATCAAAATTATTATTAGTAAATTTTCTTAGGAATTAGGATTTTTAGGATTAGGAAGTTTTTATAAAAACTAGAAAAGTCAGAGAATTTAAAAAGGAAATTTCTGGGGGAACCCTGTACGAAGGGAGTTCAACAACTAGTGCACTAGGAGGAATGTTGCTTGAGGTTAAGGCAGCATAAATCATTCATCATGGTGTGTTGCAAATTAGTTTTGAAACGGTAGATTGAATCTGTATATTGTTTTAATTTAGAATGGAGAACACTATCCTTATTTAGAAGTATTAGAGAACTTGGTTAATAAAGGGCGTCCTATTCCTGTCCGACTGGAGACACTACCTCAGGTGGAGTCTCAGGTCAATTCGGCTAAGTCTTGGAGAGACAGAACTGCTAGAACTTTCTTGAAAAAAAATGCTTCCTACAGCCTGCTAGAAGTGAGTTGTATTATTATTTTGCATAAGTTTATACAAATCTTATCAGCTTGTTAACTTCGGGTTTTCTATTTTCAGGTGCTCTCTCCACGCACGGATATTGGTGTGTATTTGAATGCCAAAAACCGCCGGAAGAAAAAGGATGGAAACGCCGAGGATCGGGAGAAAGAAACTCATATTATTGACCTTACAGTTGATGATACTAGGGATCCTGCTGCAATTGTACGTTCTACCTTGAATTTTGATTTGATTCCCTTTTTCCTTGGCTCTGACAATATTGATGGATTGTAACATAGCAGCACGTGTAGTTTTGGGAAAATTTGAGGAATACATGTTTTCTATAGCCATAGAAATAACATCTTCTGATGATGTTAATTTTATGTTGGACATGTTGATAGTTATAATTATAAAACAATATGATAGACTATATATAACCCAGTAAGGTTTGGAAAAAGAGGTATTGGATTGAAATGTTTTGAGAAGGCAGCATCATATGTATCAAGTATATAGGAAGAAGCAAAAAAAAATTCTATATTTAAGCTGTAGTTAGTTTAGTTTCATCCTCTGTCAGTGTTTTAAGCATGAACCTCTATTTATTGGTAGGTTGCAGCATTTAAAGTAGCAGAGCAAAGGGAAGTCGAAGTCATGAGACAGTTGCGCATTCGAAATTTACAAAAGCGGGCTGAGGACACTGGTGATGATGCCAAATACTGTGTGTGCCGCAAGGGACTTACTGGCATGATGCTTCAATGTGAACTTTGCAAAGACTGGTTTCATTGTAAGTTTTATTGTTATTAGCATTACTTTAAAGTAATCTTTTGTGATTAAAAAGTTCTCATTTGGATTGTTTTGATTTCAGCAAATTGTGTTCCCCTTCCAAAGTCGGCTACTCTAAAAACTAAAGCTGGTCAGGCTGTCATGACCCACATGTCGCGTGACCTTAAGTTTCTTTGCCCTCCTTGTTTGCGCTCAAGACGTCCACGCCTTGAAACAATCTTATCATTACTGGTATCTCTACAGAAATTGCCAGTTCGCTTACCAGAAGGGGAAGCACTGCAGTGTCTCACGGAAAGGGCAATGGGTTGGCAGGTGATTAGCATTATTTTTGATATTAATATTACATGGCACGTGTTGGCATTAACTCTTCCCAAATTTAATAGGATCGAGCCAGACAGTCATTGGCAACAGAAGAGCTGGCAGCAGCACTGGCAAAATTATCAGTATTTAGTCAACGAATGGTGGAGCAAGCTGCTCGGGTGAAGACCGAAAAGATTATCAGTGCTGAACTGATGAAAGCTGCCAATAATCCTGAATTACACGGAAACCCTCATGCAGGATTTGGGAGTTTCCCAATTGATAACAATTCATCTGATCATGAGGATGTGTTTAAGGCATTTACAACTACTGAAAGCACGTGTTCAGAATTGCAGGTTAGAAATATTTACAAATAGTATATTAAGCATGAGTCATGAAGGCCAAATTTGTAAAGACCTTCAAACTTCAATCGTCAAACAGTATTTCTGATTTTTGGCATATTAGCCACTTTTTTCTTGCTTTTGAACGAAATGCAGTATCTTACAAATCCATTTCCTTTTACCCAGAAATTAACATATTGAATGAATAAGTTATTTTCCTTAAGTGGAACCATCAGGTACATGTAAACCAGGCATAGTCTGGTAATACATAGACCATTTTTGGTATTTTCTGTTGCAGGGCAGACACATAATTTTTTGACAATTATTACTGTTATTTTGGAAAATGGATCATTTCAAGGTTTCAATTTATTTAACCTATACTATCTAATCAAGGGGAAATAAAGGATTATAAATTTGATTTTTTTTAGAAAGAATAATTAGAATAAAGGATAATAATTTTATTTCTAATGGAATTTCGAAATCAATCCGTTCTAATTTTTTTTTTAATTTTAAAGGAAGACCTACCTAGTGTTGGTGGGAGTATTGACGTACGCTGCAATTCACTTGCATCTGGACTGCCTTCACCCTCTAAAACTGGCACTGAAGCATCTGAAAGTTCCTGTCAATCCGATATGACGTTTGACCCAGAGGCACCACACACATTCAGTAGCTCTGAGCATGCTTATTCTTCTGCCTCCAAGTCAGCTCTAGGTAATGTTGATACTTGGCCTTATTAACACTTATGTAATTTGTTGTTAGTATTTAAACAATCTTTTCCCTTAACTAGGGCAATCTCCACGTAAACATGCCCGCAAGTCTCCATTAGTACCTAGGCAATTGGAGACACCAGTCCTAGAATTAACTCCGATTGCGAAAGCTCAGCTAGAAGAATTGATGATGGAAGGAGATTTGTTGGAAGTATCTTTAGATGAAACCCAACATATTTGGCGAATTCTTCAGGCTTGCAAACCCCATCGAGATGAGTCGTTTCCCGATTTTGAAGTATGTTCTCATGTTTAAATTGATCACAAGTATTTTAGGTGCTGCATACAAAACACATTTTATAATGCACGAGTAGTAATTTCTCCCAATGTTAATTTTTGTTATTCATCACTTTCAACTATTCATAATTCTCTATCCAGTTAAGTATATATAATGTTAAACATGGTTATTATTGGTTCTTTCATTAATCAGGACATGGAAAATGAAAGCGTCAAGTCACAAGACAATGATAAACCAAAAAAGGTGATAAAGAGAAAACTAGAAGATGATTCTGTTGGACACAAAATCAAGCAACTGCAAACCAGGTTCAAGATGAGTAAGAGTTTGTTAGTAAAGAAAAATATGAGACCCATAAAATTAACCAAAAAAATTAAAAGGGAGGTGGAAATGAGTGGCTTTATTCCCAAAGGTAAAGTAGTCACTATAGTTTATTTTCCTATTCAATGTTTGTCTATTGCTTTACAAACAGTATCTTTGTTTGTTTCAGTATTAAAAAATAAAGATGGCAATCAAAATGGCAGCATTCAAAAACTAAAGAAGATTAGCAAGGAAAAGCTTTTGCTGAAGAAGAAGCACCAACAGCAAAAACTTCTTGGAAAGAAATTTAAGACTGCATTAAAAATGGGCCCCAGTTCTTTAATTCCATCATCGTCAGACACGTTAGAGGTAAAGCAGGAGCGGTGTAGAATTAAGAAAGAAAAGGGAAACTCCAAAGATGATGAGATGGATGATAATTGTGCTGCACCAAAATGCCAGAAACCAACAGGTACATTTGCATTGAGTATTTGTATGTTCTAAATAGAAATGAAGACTAATGACATTATTATTTGCAATGCCTTGTCTACAGGTGAAGTTAACTGGGTTCAGTGTGATGGTGGCTGTGAACTTTGGTTCCATCTCATTTGTGTTGGTCTGAACACAAATGATGTGAGTGAAAATGAAGATTACATTTGTGTGTCTTGTGCAAAAGGAAAAAAGGTTGGGAAACATTCTTCAAACAAAAGTTCCATGCATAGGGTAAGTCATGCCCCTTATTTCTATCTTAAAATATACTTTATTTTCTTCTCCATTTCTTACCGCGTTTCTCCGAAAACAAGCTGGAAACAAGTTGCCAAAGTACATATGTGCATGGTAGAGCACATTGGTTAGAGAAAAACAACAGTATTATGAACAATACTTCTTTCAGACAGGAAATTACCAAAGCATTTATGTGCAATGATAAACACACATTGATTAGACACAAACAACACTGCTATGAATCTATTCTTTGGTGATTCAACATAATTTGCATTGCATGGTTTTTAGTTGCACAACTCTGCAATTTGAATTAGACTTTTTTATTGCTTTTGTAAGGTACTTTTGGTGATGCATTGAAAGTTTTCATTATTGGTCTGCATCCTTTCTTTTTATACTGGTGACAGACAAAAAAAGAGCAGCTCATGAAAAAGTTTGGATCAACTCGCTCACCAGATAAAATGGTATCGACAGAAGAGGCAAAGGTGTCGGACGTTGCAATGAACGAAACAGTGGATTCTGATGTCAGGACAAATAATTCAGTTGAGGCTGCGGAAATAAAGCATGAACCTGACTTAATGCTTGAGGACACCATTTCTAATGAACTGCGAGATCAAACATCAATTGAGTGCATAAGTTCTCCTCGAAGTTTGCTAATGGGAAGTGATAATCTATGATAAATAATTACGCCAACCGGATATCCAAGTTCATAACAACAAACAGTGTATAATGCAACACGTGACACCCAACTGATTGGTGCTGTTGAGGTACTATACAATGCTGCATTTGGAAGTTCCGGTGAATATTTGTAGGTATTACTCACAGGCACACAGTAGTCGAAAGCATCACAATTTGTGATGGTGTGGTGGATAAACCTACATTACCCAAAATAATTCCATTTATTTTCACAAGTCGATATAAGCTGTGGTTACAGCAGCCTGACAGACAAAAGACGTGATAGCATCACATGGATTCCTTTCCCTGCACATTGTACATGTTATTTGTGAAAGTGAACTTAGAGTGTCAAGAAATGTATTTATTCAACAAAAATAGTAATTGGAGGTATGAAACAGTCGTTTCTAAAGGACCTGCTTCTTAAGTTCATTGAAGTGCCAGGAGAACTTTCTCGAAAACGCGCTTATGTGTATATTCTTTCAAAAGGGGACACACCTCTTCAAAAAAACAGTTTGACACATGGATACAAACAGTTGAGTAACCAGAGGTGCTTCGGTATAAACATTCATAGAGCTATTTTGTGTTCATCTTTATCTGAAGAAATGCAATTCAAGTTCAGCATTTGATCAATTGATTTGTGGAAGATGGAGAAAACCTACATGAATTGAGTTGGCGTTTTTGTTTCCTTCAGAACCAGAAAAAAATATATATATGTTGTGGTGGTGTCCAGCATTTGCACTTTTTTTCTTCAGATAATATGCTTGTCATGGCACTTTTATTTAATTCTTGAGAAGGATTGCAGTTTTCATTGCTCCTGTGACATTGTCCCCCTTTCCTTGTTAGTGTAAATTTTTTTCGAAGAATAATAAATTCAAGTAAGGATTTACTTTTCTCTGATCATGGACAAATTTTATTAGTACAGGGTAAGCACAAATAAAATAGACACGTGCACAAAGATGACGTCCACATTCCTTTTCGAAGAACCAACAAAGAATCACTAATGCAGTAGCTGGATTTACTATGGCTATGTTGGAAAGAGTTTTGGATGAATTCTACTACCACCTTGATATCTGCATGTGACCAAGGGTGCACACATTGAGCATCTACACTGTGTAACTTAATGATGAAATGGACACCTTAAATTAAGCGGTTTGATGTGCACACCCTTGGTCAAATGCCAAAAATCAAGGCGGTAGTCAAATTCATTCCAAACTTTTCCCAGCATAGCCTCTGTAATTTCAACTGCGTTAGTGGTTGTTTGTTGCTGTTCTTTGAGGATGTATGCGGACGTCATCTTTGTGCGTGTGAAAAAACCTTGAGAGTTTAGCTACAGAAACGTCTGACATAAATGCAGATAACTATGTTGGCTTCAACATTTTTTATTCAATTTGGAACATTTTTATGTGACTACACATACATGTATAATTCACATTTAAGTTCATATAGTCCCGCCATAATTTGCTGTCTCCTTCAAGATCTCTGATGGCATGAATAATTTAATCCTGACCACATACAGTACGGTAGATAGAAGGCGCTATTACTGATATTTGTGCAGTGCATGTTGAAGACTCCAATCTCAAGGTTGTACACTTGTTGATGACTAAATTTCTGCAAGCGTTATTTGCCAAGCAGATTAGCCCTTTCGGACCTGAATGTAAAATAGTTAAGCAATATTTTTTTTCTGGATATTTATAGTTTATATGTTAAAAGAAACCTACTTGATTAATTTCAGTCCTATCGAACATGTATTAAAAAAGTTACAGCATGGCTCTTTAAAGAGCCACCAGGCCCTAACGGTAACTTACAAGATTTGTAAAAAACCTTTATTAATATTTTTTTTAAAAAAATGAATATAAAAAGCTTGCATTTTATATAAGTTAGTAGCATTTTAAAATTAATTTTATGGTTTAAAATTTTTCTACCAAGTTTAGTCATTTATACATGCATTCAATGCATGCATAAAACATGCATAAATGCCTCAAAAAGGCTGTAAGACCACCCAAACTACTAACTAACTACCAGAAACAGTAAATTTAGTAAATTAGCTTGTAAATAACATGGAATTTACAATATAGAAGTATAATTTTTTAAACATTGCCTGATTTACAATTGTTTGACTCCTTTCATGCATGCAAAGCATGCATAAATTACTGAAAAAGGCTTAAAAAACACCCAATTTAGTTAATAACTACTTAATTAGTTTAACAGTAGTGTTATTAACTGTAAAACAGTAAATTTATTATAAACTGGTCATTTTTAACATGCAAAAGATGCATTATAACTATGATAAAAATTTACTCCTAAGGCCCAGTGGCTCTTTAAAGAGCCAGGTTATGATTCCAAAATCATTAATTCTTGTCCATATTTTTAGACAAGAATATTTGTATGTGTTAAACTAAGCTTCAGTTATTTAAATGTAAAATAAAAATTATAAAAATCAGTCAGAAAATGCTTATAAACAATAAACAAGTCGGCACTTGTCGTTTTGCACATTTGTTGCTGATCTTCAATTTCGAAGCTCTTATACAAAACTACAACTAGGTAGCGAGAGTTGCAATGCTAATACACTTAAACTTAAGGCTTTTTAAGATTTTATTAAAGTAAAGACCAAGGCTCTAGTGCCATTACTTTTTTAGCAAAAAAATTCGTAAAGTTTGGCTCTTTAAAGAGCCACCAGGTCCGAAAGAGTTAGTTAGAGCAGGGGTCGGCAAACCGTGGCTCCGGAGCCACATGTGGCTCTTTCGATGACAAGATGCGGCTCTCCTACGGTAACA
>JAQGBX010003269.1:0-17785 GCA_034698745.1 Megaphyllum sjaelandicum
CTATTGATGAACAAATTCAACATTTGTACAAGAAACGGAAATTGTGCTAGCCTTTGTACATCTTTTTAAAAATAATTCAAATTTTGTCAATTTATTGAAATATGGTCAGGAAAAATTTGTTTATAAGTCAGGAAAAGTCAGGAAAAATTGCCATGATGGTCAGGCAAAGTCAGGCAAGACCAATCTATAAAAAGACTGGCAACCCTGTAATTAATTATTATTATTATTATTAGGAACTGAACTATAAAAGGCAAACCGGGTGGAAAAAATAGATATGGCCATATATAAAATTTTGTAAAAATGGCCGGACCAGAAATAGGCCAGAATGGCTAGATTTGGAGATATAGTCATATTTATTTAGATTTGGAAATATGGCCAGACATTTTCCAGATTTGTACATATGGTCAGACCAAAAATTGGCCAGAATACCTCAGATATGGCCAGATTTGGAGATATAGTCGTATTTATTTAGATTTGGAAATATGGCCAGACATTTTCTAGATTTGTACATATGGTTTATTTTGAAAGTTTCGTATTTTATGCGAATCGTATGCGATTTTTTTTTTTAAACAAACGCAATTTTTAATTTTTTTTAACAAACAATCTCAATTTTTTTTAATAAAAAAATAATGCATTCGCGATTTTTTTTGTTAAAATTCAAATTCCAAAAACTGGAAAATTTTCAGAAGAACGTAGGCTATTTGCTAATTTTTTCATACATGTATTTTGAGAATAGGAGGGGGTGGGGGAAGAGGTGAGGGTCAACAAGTCACGGTACGTCATTGGGAGGGAATAGGGGACAGGTAAGGGTTGTATCTATCTAAATACATGTATATTAAAGTTGATGATCACGAGGGGTGCGGGGGGAGGGTAGGGGGTTCGACATTCCCCCCCCCCCCTCTCCTGCTCCTAAACCTGTGATTTTCGTTTCGGATCATTTATGTTCCGATGTGTTATGAGAGTTATTTTCGGAAGGCTCGCGCCTATACTATTTTCGTATAATATGGCATATGGCCGAAATATTAATGGATCAACATATTTTGTGACTAATTTTGTATTGACTCGTTAGAGGTCGTATTAATTGGATTGGACGTAGCGCCATTTCCGTCTTCTCGCCATATACGACTTTTGTGATGTGTATTCGCTACAATTATCAATGTCATCATCGACCTCTCGTTAACTCTCTAATACGCATTTTTCGAGTAATAAAAGAGTTATTCCTCCTGTTGCCTAGGCATTGCAATTATGCATTTATAGAGGCTTACGTGATAAACGTGCTCAGTATGCTGATTAAGTCGATTGCGCGTATCGTTTTCACGCCTTAATTATTGCTCGAGATTTAGGCAGAATACGTGAAAAGATCTTCGCGATTAATCGCTACGAATTGAGGAAGATAAATGCATGACTCAAAATGAAAATGCTTGTAATGAAATTTCGAAAGGAATTGGGGAATGATCGGGCTAATGAAACGTACCGAATATACCGAGTTCAATTTTGTGAAGATTTTGAACTTGAGATTTTCGCATTCGTTAATAGGTCTATTTTTGAGATAGAACAAAACAATTGTAATTTTTTAAATCTAAACTCTCGATGGCATACTTAATTAGTGAACAATAGTGTTATATGCAATCTCGGAAAAGATTGAAAATTGGACAAATTTTTATACAATTGTATACTAGGAAGTGGTTAAATTTTGTGCAAATTAATCTTCGGAATACTGTATGTTGAAAATTTTGCGAAACTGTCTTCTGAATATGTTGAAATTTTTCAAAATCAGGGTGACCACAAGTCAGGGAAGTCAGAGAAAAGTCAGGGAAAAAAGTTGTCATTAAAGTCATGGAAATGTCAGGGAAACTTGTGAGTGGTCAGGGAAATTTTCCCTCTTGATGTTCCCATTCGTGTAGGTCTATTTTTGAGATAAATAAAAGGCCCTTTTTTAAATCTAAACTCTCGATGGAAAACTTAATTAGTGAACAATGGTGTTTTATGCAATCTCGGAAAAGATTGAAAATTGGGCAAATTTGTATAGTAGGAAGAGGTTAAATTTTATGCAAATTAATCTTCTGAATATGTTGAATATTTTGCGAAATTGTCTTCTGAATATGTTGAAAAATTTTCAGAATCAGGGTGGCTACAGGTCAGGGAAATCAGGAAAACAATAGTGGTTATGGAAGTGTCAGGGAAACTTGTGAGTGGTCAGGGAAATTTTCCCAAATGAAAGCAAAATGCTATCCGTGCACTCAGTCTGCTAGGAGCTCGATCCATCCCCAATCCTCTTCAGCTATAGACTCGGAACAAAACCTAGTGTTTTGACAAGCTTCTCATTGCAATTATTTTATTTTTCATTATGTAAAAAATAAAATTTATGTTATGCATTAACGTGTAAGTTTTGGTCAGGAAATTTTTGATTTTAATCGAGGAAAAGTCAGGAAAATTGAAAATAAATTGTGTGGCCACCCTGAAAATTGTCTTCTGAATATGTTGACAATTTTTCAAAATTGCCTTCTGAATATGCTGAAAAATTTTCAAAAATTCATTCAACGTATTGCATGAAAATGGTTAAGGTTTAAGTTAACTCGAACCTTATCTGTTTGGATAGAAAATGCAAGGATGGGATTAAGCAGTATAGTTTAAAGTAGTTCAAAAGAAGCAACGTATCATATTTGAAATTTAGGATTTATCGCTCATAACAACCATTTATTTTCATGATATGCCGTTTTTTCTCATAATGGTCCTATAATCGAATTGTATCTTTTCTTGTCTCCTTTTTTTGTTTATTTTTAAAAACACGCTTACCGAAAACGTGCAGAAGGAGCCATCAAAGTTATTCCTACACATCACCCAATAGGTATATGAAAAGTGTATAACGAACGCCATTTATAGGAGACTCGTTTAATTTTCCAGCCTAACTGCCTGCCTGCTTTTCTTATATAGTAATTGATTTTTGTCGTTATATGCGGAATGATCTTGAATTTCCTTTTTATTTTCTCGGTTTATTTAGCCAGCAATTAACCGAAAGTAATCCCGGCCAGCAAAGGAGCGTCGAAGATGTCTTATTCGACATGTTCAGAAACGACGACGATAAAATTCCCATGGGCAAGTTTTTGGCCGTGAGTATCATCAATTACAACACTAGTGAGAATTAAGGTGACATTTATTCATCTCGAATCAATGCCAATGACAGTTGGTCAATAGGTTCATCTACGTGACATTAATAATGCTAATAATTGGGTCGTACAGTGGAACCTCATTAAAAAAAACCTCTCTTTATCCGAATTTCTGGTAGCACGAACTCGAGGTTACCCCCAGACCTTGGAAACCTGGAAAAGTCAGGGAACATTGGTTTATTTTGAAAAAGTCAGGGAAATTCAACGCAGTCATGGCGATCCAAATTTAATGCTTCTACGAGGTTAGCACGTACAGGGATCATTTTCCGAGTAGAAATTTGAAAAACTTTTCCACATTTTCAGAGTACAGATTTGCAAAATTTTCCACGTTTTCATGTACAAATTTAAGCAATTTTTCACGTTTTATGAATATTAATTCGCAAAACTTTCCATGTTTTCCGAGCACAAATTTGCAAATTTTTCCTCGTTTTCCGAGTACAAACTTGATTTAATCGGACATTTTTTTAAAGATTAATCGGACACTTTCAGAAGATTTAATCGGACATTTTGTTAAAGATTAATCGGACACTTTCTGAAGATTTAATCGGACATTTTGTAAGATTTAATCGGATATTTTTTGAAGATTAATCGAACATTTTTTTGATGATTCAATCGGACATTCTTTTGAGGATTTAATCGGACATTTTGTTAAAGATTAATCGTACATTTTTTAAAAATATAATCGCACATTGCCAGCCGACTTGCCATATACACGCATACCCACATACATCTTTTCTTTATATGTGTATAGATAGTTTTAAAAGCGTTAAGTAAAAACTTATAAAAGACTGAAGCCAACATCACTTTCTGTACATTTTTAGACCTTAAGAGCCACGGGACTTAAAAAGACGGACCCGCGACTTAAAGAGATGATGGACAAATTGAAGAATGTTCCTGCTTTTCGATCGGGTGAAGTTTCCTCCGCAGAAAGTTTAATCTTGGACAGGACGACGTTCAAGAGGTACTAATCAAGTTTGATTCAAAATTCATGCATACATGCATGAATACATACATGCATTCGTCAAATTTAATTCATAAAATTTGATTCGTTATGCTTAGTTTATAATCACAATTGGCCCATTATTACAATTGTATATGCGGGGTTTTCAGCTTGAAATTGCCTTTTTTTTTTTCACTCGAAATTTCTAATTTACGAGAATTTGCCTTTTTCTGCATCATTTCGTAATGGCGTCGTTCAACTATTATGACATGTATATATAGTGTGGTGTCGAAGAACATCGTCCTGATCAGCCGAGCTTTCAGAGGTCAGTTCGTCATCCCGGATTTCACCGGATTCGCTAAATACATCGAAGAATTTTACTGGAAGTGCAAAGCCAATAATGCCGGAAAGGTCAGTTTTATTATCGTGTTCAGCTCGAGTTTTACGGTACTTTTTTTTAATGACAACTTTTACTTTGCCTGTTTTTTAGGTTGCGGATTACATACCTCAACTGGCTCGCTACAGTCCAGATTATTGGGGCGTGTCTTTGTGCACCATCGATGGCCAGAGGTAAGCCAGAATCGAGCATCGGTGCTAAAAAATTCAGGGTCAGTGCATGGTGCTGATTGCTTCCAAATTTTTCAATTTTTTTTTTTTTTTTGAAAAAAAAGTTGAAGGCAGAATTGTACAATTTTATAAAAAAAATTAGGTAGAAAAATGGGGAGAAAATGAAATTTTAAAGTTATAATCCTTTCTTAAAACCAAAAAAATTATTGTAATTCAATTAAGTCCTTATTTTCGCTTTTTCTTTCAAAGGTTTCAGATTGGCGACGTTGACGTCCCTTTCACCGTCCAGTCGTGTAGCAAGCCGTTATCCTACGCCATAGCGTTGAATGCAGTCGGTGCAGACATGGTTCACAAATACATCGGTCAAGAACCGAGTGGACGCATGTTCAACGAACTAATCCTGGATTATTCGAGTTAGCAACTGCTATATCTTCTTCTTTGTATCTCGAACAAACAAGTCTTCTTTCGGTCTTACGATGCGTTGCTTTTTTTTTCCTAGAAAGGCCTCATAATCCGATGATTAATGCTGGTGCCATAGTCGTGTGCTCCCTGTTACTTTCTCTAGTCAAGGTAGCAATTTTTTGTCTAAACTGTTTCCGCCCATTACTGTAAACTTTTATAATTTTTGTTTGCCTCTAAAAGGGGATATATTTTAGAAACATTTTAGATAAGTGAGTGAGTCGAGAGGTATGACCCAACTGCGCTTTGATATTGTCTTTGACAGAATATATGTTGAAAGTCTTTGAATTTTGGGGTTTATTTTACTTGAGTTGATAGAATCAACTTTTTCCCATTTTCACTATATGTAAATTTCATTATCAGAGTGTCTTCACATCTTAATTTCTTATTCCGAATTTATTGCTACCATTTTTTTTTGATTAAGCCACGTTTTGTGATTGTGATAAGCTTGTGTTTCAATTACAGCCTGAAATGAAGTTGTCGGATAAATTCGATTACGTAAGTTTACAATGTTTCCAGCCGAGATTTAATTATTGCCACGGTGTTTTTTCGGGCTCGAATATTAATCTTGATTTTTCCACTCGCAGGTTGCTAGTTATTTCAAGCGGCTCGCCGGATATGAATTTCTGGGTTTCAGCAATGCCACGTAAGTCGATATTACGCTTTTGCTACCAGACCGATGTTTGTTATGTGTTTCTGGGAAACATCCTTATTTTAGGTTTGACAAAATAAAATTTAAAAAATCCAAAATTTGTTTACACAAGTTAAGGGTGAAAAGTTAAGGGTCAAAATGGTGTATAGTTTATAATTTACCTTTTATCGTAAGGGGACAAAACCACGTTGGAACAACCAAAACAGGGAAAAAAACAGGGTGTAGAACAATTTACAGGTCACATGTATCCGCAAATAGGGTCGGAACCTAATACCCGAGGGTCCCGAGGATGCGAGAGACCTACTGTATTTATAAAATCTGTATCATTTCTAAAAAAAAAATGTTTTTGCATGCATAGATTTCTTTCCGAAAGAGATTCGGGCGATCGTAATTATGCTTTGGGCTTCTACATGCGCGAAAACAAATGCTTCCCGGAAAAGTCAAATCTGAAAGAGACTTTGGACTTTTATTTCCAGGTAAAGATCAGTTTCCCCGAACAATGACCAAGCGATTTGAGAAGCTGTTAAATTCCATCTTTCCTTATTCGTGCTTTTTTACCCTCACTTTATAATTTTCCACTAATTTCTGCAGCTCTGCTCGATGGAAACCAATTGCGAGGCGGCGAGCGTCATCGCAGCGACATTGGCCAACGGAGGCATCTGTCCGATCACGGAAGAGAAGGTGCTCGACAGTCACGCCGTGCGGGATATGCTTTCTTTGATGCACTCTTGCGGAATGTACGATTATTCTGGGCAGTTCGCCTTTAATGTGAGTATTTCTTGCTCGGTACTCGCTTCTTGTTGGGACAACACTTTTTTTGCCGAGCCAGGGCTTCTTGCTGAAACGGAGCCGCTTGCTTCGAGACGAAGCATGGTAATGTAATTTTTGTCCTGTTGTTTGATCTTTAGATCGGCCTTCCGGCCAAATCAGGCGTTTCCGGTGCCATGATTCTCGTCGTACCGAATGTGATGGGCATGTGCCTCTGGTCGCCCCCGCTGGACCCCCTCGGTAATTCCGTCCGCGGCGTCCAGTTTTGCGAGGTGAGCGGTCACTCTGAAATAAGTCTGGCTTAGTCAAGATTTGCCGGTACTTTCTACTAACTCTTTATCCAAGCTTGCCTTTTAAGAGGGTCTGCCATTGAGCCGTTGTCTCCGGGAGTTCCCGTAGCAAATATACGCAGATGGTAGACCCTCTTAAAAAGTAAATTGTCATAGCTTTTACCACCGTGGCCATGGGATTGTAGATATATAGTCTTGAGTCGCACGCTGGATCGCTGATGCATTATAACTGCGTTAATTTAACCCAATCGCTAACACGGTGAAAGGATGCGTTATTTCTTGCCGCTGTAGATGCAACATGGAAGCTTTGACCGGAAGTGTCCGCCGACTTCTTTGGGGCTGGTCTGATCATTGCCTAAATTTTGACGTAAACTGTTTATTTTCGCATTGATACCCAAATGGATGGATGATGTTGTTGATGTCGTTGCCTTTAAATGTGCCAAACTATTATTTTCTATACCGTAGGAATTTCTTTCGCAGGAATTGGTCCAGATTTTTAACTTTCATCGCTACGACAACTTGAAGCACACTTCCCAGAAGAAAGACCCGAGGAGGCACAAATTCGAGACCAAAGGACTGCAGATCGTCAATCTGCTCTTCAGCGCCGCATCCGGAGACGTCACGGCGATAAGGAGGTTGTTGGGTTTTATGTGTTTTGTTTGGTTTTAATTTCTCGTGCGCCAACATATGGTGCGATGTTCAGACAGAGAAGTGCAATTTTGAAGTTTATGAATTTAATTTGAGTTCAGGGTTGTTCCACCGGTTTCACTTAAAAAATCACCAATAATTATAAATTCGCATAAATTTGACTCGTTTAGGTATGGAAGTGTACAGTACTGTAATATTTCAACTTGCGTTATTGTTAATTTTTTTGATTGTGGCCCAAGTACTATATAAATTTTCATTCGAACTTTTATCATAGGTACGTATTGAAGTTAAATGAAATGTACGTTATATTTGGCAGGCACAAGTTATCCGGAATGGATATGGGACAGTGCGATTACGACGGCCGCACATCTCTGCACTTGGCCGCGGCCGAGGGACATCTGGAATGCGTCGAATTTCTGTTGAAGCAATGCAACGTGCCTCCGTGTCCCAAGGACAGGTACGGTTCGTGCCAATTCAGGCAAATCTAGATTTTCCACTGAGTCGAGTTTCTGTGAATTTTAGTTTTTACTCGATTGTGTGTTGCTCGGCATAGTGCCGCAGTGTGCAGCATTTTATATTTTTATTGTACTGCGTATAACAATTAAACTTTGGGAAAATGTGCCAAAAAAGTGCTTTGTACGGAAACAAAGCTGCACGTTGAAGTGAAAAATGGTTGCATGTTCAACTAGCAATCTTTGAAAAACCATGATTTTAGTTTAGATTTTCCTGCCCCTGGATAAGATGCTGGATTGATTTGCAGAAATGCTAAAGTGACTTGACTTAATTTTTTTTTTTATTAAAATGCACAATGTTCCTTGGCAGGTGGGGCCACACGCCGTTGGACGATGCGCTGAAGTTTGAGCAAAAAGCCGTGGCCGAGTACATCGAGAACTATCTGAAGACGAATCCGAGTAAAAATACCGAGAGGGATCTGTCCAGGGGTCAGGAACGAACGGGAACGGTGCCGTTGAGCGGAAGCGAAGAGGACAAGGATCCGACGATAAATTAAAAAAAAGGTGACCCCCGTAGATAAAAATTGCATAATTTGTGAAAAATGTTGGCAATAATATTGAAAATATCGACCTAAGAAGGTGAAGGAGGAAGCGACATTTGGTACGTGGTGTGAAATTAGGATGCCCAATATATTCGTTAATTTTTTGGATCATATGCTCGTCTCTTTTTCGATTAATCTAGGCTAACATTTTTTTCGGTTTTCTTCGTGTTTTTTGACCGTTACGTGAATCCCTCGCTACATTGGGTACGCATTCTTTTGCCCATAATTATTTGCTTAAGTTACCCCCGTACTTGCAGTGCTAAAAACTGAAATAAAGTAAAACCTGTTAAGAGTGACCACCAAAAAAAAAAATGCTATGTTGATCACCGTACACAGGTGGTCACTATACAAAGAATGCCTGAATTAAATTAAATTTAAAATGTACACTGTACTGTACATGTAGACTGTAATACACGTAGTAAAATTTGCACAAAACCAAAAAAGTACAGAATCATCATGTCCAAGGGTTAAAGCAAGATGTAACGAGACACATTCGTTATCTGGTCAATTCTTAAGGTACATTAAATTGGCAATGTAAAAATTGCAAAAAAGACAACACACACTGGTCACTGTACACAATATACAGCTGGTCACTATGCAGAGAATTTTTATGAAGGAAACTTACACTACAAAAAGCTATACACTAAAAAGTGGTCAAGATAAACAGGTGGTCACCATTCAAAAGTGGTCACTTTTCCAGGTTTTACTGTACCTATTTATTTCATCCCCCTCGAAGTATGATTCATCTGTCTAAAAATATAATTTAAAAACGATAAAAATGTTCGGGTATATTTTCGGGTAAGTAAAAATGTTTTTAAAGAAAGGATGGTAAATTGCACGCCTGAAGATTTGAGAAAAAGTGGCTTTCATCTTGGTACAGATCAACGAAACATTGCTGCGAAGCAGTGTTTTTGAAAGTTTCTTCAAAATGTTTCACAACTTTGTTTCAGGAAACAGATCTGGTTAAACGTTTTTGACGCGAAACACTGTTTCATGGCGCCTTTCCGCAACCTGTCCCGTACAGGTTCAATCGAAAGAAGCAAAAAATGTTTCCTAAACATGTCTCGGCAGTAGATGCGCAGAAACATGCTTCGACAACATTTTCAAGAAACTGAAACTGAGACTTTATTTTTATGCGACAGATATGAATTTGAATCTTTGCGCCCGTGGGTTTGCATTTTTTTTACAAATTTTATTTTATTTTTAAAAATAAGTTTGAGATTTTATAGCAAAATAGCCTCGGATGGATGAATCGTGCTTGAAGGTAAAAATAAATCTAGATGTTAGAATCCTTCCTTAAAACGAAAACACGTAACGTAGTTTTTAACGTTGAAATTACGAGATCGTGGACGTAGAAACGTTAAGGTTACGAGACGACAACTAAGAAACTAGCGGTTAAGAAGTTATTGTTAAGGCACCTAAAGGTTTGTTAGTGTCCGGTCGAAAGATTGATACAATCGAAACTATAATTTAATCGAGGACTTCCCGTTGAAAATGGACCAATATCGATTATATCGCTACGAAATGAGAGCAATTTTATTTTGAAGTTTGTATACTTAATCGTCAATCGTTGCACAATGTCGATTGATTCTCCGTGTAAGTTCGGTCGGGAATGGCGTTATTGACCAAACGAAGAAATATTTTTGGGTTTTGATCGGCCAATCGAGGCATCGATGCCGAACACGTGATGATTGGTGAGACGACTGGTCAACTCGGTCGCAGCATCGAACAGAAACCAAAATTGACCAAAAACAAATTACATAAAAAAACTAAACTTTAAAGGGGGTCCCAAATCGGTCCGTGGACTCCGTGGACATTTTTTAAGTAAGTCTGTAGCACAAAATTAAAGTTTGAATTTTTCACTTATCAAAAATAAAGTTGGTAATTTATTTAAAATTGAAGTTTAGGAAAACTTAAAACTGCTAAATTCACATTTTGTTGTTGTTGTAATTTACCTTCTTTAGCTGCTGAACAACGTTTTTATCGAGATTATTCTGTTTTAAAGATAAAATTACAGATAGTTTTAGATGTAAAACAAGACTGAAACTGGTAAAACTATAGCTAATGAAAACTATTAAGTGGACAGAAACCGCTCATTTTTTGAGCTAATTTTGACCCCTACTAAACCCAATTTAAAACGAATATAACAAGTCATGATTAGTATTCAGATCACCAGGGGTGATCAGAATGTGATCAAATATTACTCGACAAAACTGATCACAAAATCGTATACCTCACTTTCTGTTCTTTTATTAGTAATTTCAACGCTAAGATAATTTGTGATCAGCAAATGAAAAGTTCAAAATTCTGATCACTGATTACTATAAGTAACAATGTGGCAATATATCAGATAAATTAGACGCGATATAATTAGATTAAATTATATGTGTTAAAAAAATGTTTAAAAAAATGCTCGAAATAAATACTTGTTCGTTTGGTCAAGTTCTTTAAAATGAAGGAGGCACTGTAAAAGCAGTCAAAACCTGATAAGTATACAAATCTAGCCGACTCTAATCGCAATGTTTCTTCACTGTTTCACTTATCCGGGTCTGGTTATAATTAAATACAAAAGGTACATCTGGGGCTTGTTAAAAATGTTTATATTTATCCGGTTATTTTCCGTTCGATCGGTTTACGCACTTATCCGGTTTAACCTATCGCGAAAAAACATATAGGGCAAATGTTCGGAGTATAAATGACGGTCACTTATCCGGTTTTTCACTTAAGCAAGTGTCACTTATCCGGTATTAATTATCGAACAAAGATGCAGAACATGAACGTATTTTCTACTCGTTCGTTTTCACTTATATCGCACAAAACATTGGGCAAAAGTTCATAACACGAGCGGGTTTTTATCCGGTTCTTATCCGGTTTTTATGACTCGGAACGGTTTTCATTTATCCGGTTTTGACTGAAATGCGGATGCTCAGTGTCTCCCTCTAGCGACGCCTCGTTCCCTAATTTACTCAGCTGTGATTCGTTCGTGGTTTTAAGTTTTTTTTTCCAAGTTGTAAATGCACGTCGTCGTTTTAATATAGCTAATGGAATTTTGAGCAGTTTAGCAGTTGACTGAGAAGTTTGGCTGTTTCTCTCTCTCTATCTCTATCTCTGATTCGTACTTGTAATTTTTAATTTAAATTAAATGACGATGTTTTAACGAGAGTTTCCTCATAGCATTTTTTTTCAGAAACAGCTAGCTGTTATACTATCAAATTGTTTGAAGAAATAATACGAGTAGCTTTTCTTGGTTTACTCATGGAGCTTTGCGTTCATTTCGGACAGATTTGTGATCATTGCTCAAGTTTTTGCAAGAATTTTTTACAAGTTTTGGCAGGTTTTGAAAAGATTTGCACAGGTAAACTATATATATCTATAACAATGAAATTGAAATTTTGTTATTTAAATGAATTAATAAGGAGATAAAACAGTGTTTGAACATGTGGAAAAGTGTTGAAAACCTGAGAAAAAATATATCGAATTAAATTCTGCAAAACGTCAAGAAGAATTATGAAATCTGCAAAAAGTGGAAAAAATTCAAATTTTTAAAGTAAAGTTTGTAGACAATCTTCTATAAAAGCGAAAAGTTCTGAAAACTTGGAACAAATATGCACATTTATAAAATAACATTTTAATTCTGCAGAATTTAAAAAAACCAAAAAACTGGAAAAAATCAATTTCGCAAAGTTAAAAAATCTGTTATTTTTGTTAAAAGCTTTTTAATTTTTTACTTGTAACGAAAATGACCAAGTTTTAAGTTTTGCCAAATTGATTTTTTTCCAGTTTTTTACAAACTTAATTTTCAAACTTTAGTTTGGTTACTTGTCTCGCTATCGTGCTTTATAATTTCGCAAATCTCGACTAAAGGATATCCCGCGAAGAAAAAACCCTCGATCTTGTCTTATCCGTGAACAACACATTTACCAAAGGGTTTTTACATTTACTGTAGATGGAAGTCAAGGAGGAAGAAAAAGACAGTTTGATTTCCTGTTATTGTCCAAAATGAAAAAAGGAAAAAAACCGAACTTTAGTCAGCGTTTGGAAAATGACAAAAGGAAAGTATCGCAGCTTGTGATTTTGCTAACTTTTCCTAACATTTAACTGTCATTTTAATTAACATTTAACTGTCATTTTAATTTTTAGAACGAATAATATCATACATATCTGGCTATTTCCAACTCAAATTGACCCGTAAATTACAACTTAAAAGATAACACGGTTACACCACTGTCGTAGAACTTAAAAATTTCAATGAAAGTTTAAGTGAAATTGAGACAAAAAGTTTTTGAAATATCCTGTATGTAACAATTAAACGCCGTTAAATACCACAACCATAATTTCACGGCGTTTAATTGTTAGTTTAACTTTAATCATATATCGGAAAAGACGCGAATAACGACTAATCAAACTATACATATAGTCGTTAATTACGACTTATACACGAATGATTAGTCTTTAGTCTAGATTGATCAAATGATATAGATCACGATGTCTGCCTGTATATTGCAACGTAGGCCTTGAAGGATAGGCAATCTATGTGAGCATCTAAGTTAGGCAGTGCTGCCAAAGGAATATTATTTCAAGAGTCCTACTGGTTTTCTACTCGATTAAAAATCAAGAAATCAACATAAACATTGTCCAAAATAATATCAAATATCCGATGGTCAACGTTTTCGTGAGTGAAAAACAGAAAAGATGATCAAAAAGAAAAGAAGATCAGGGTAATTTCGTTGAATTTAAAATCACATTTGAGTGACCTGAATAACCAATTAACCCCAAAGTGCTAATATTTTTTATTTGGAATTTGAAAGTTACTCCTGAGGACTATAACGCGTTGAGCTTACGAAAATTATTTCTTTTTTGAAAAAAGAGACAACGTTTTCAAAAGAGGAAGGTGAACAATTATTCAATTATGAACTTTAGCTAGTTAGCTCACTGTTGTGCTCGTAATTTCGTAAAACTCGACTAGGACATCCTGAAGAAAAAAACCCTAGCTCTTGTCTTATCTGTGAACAGCACATTTAACATAGGGTTTTTTACATTAGCTGTAGATGGAAGTCAAAGAGGAAGAAAAAGACAGTTGATTTCCTGTTATTGTCAAAAATCAAAAAACATGAAAAGCAAGCCTTGGTCAGTGTTTGACAAATAGCGAAATGAAAGTTTCGCAGTTTGTAGTATTATTCGTTTATCAGAGAATTTCAAAGGGCTCCTATGAAAATTCTTTATGAAAATTTCTTTTCAAATTTATTTTTTTCATAAAATATGCTAATAAATAAAATAATAAAATATTTCAAAAGGGTTTTGCACCATTTTAAAATATTCGGATCGTGAAAATGTCAATCTATTAATTTCGTTAAATGTAAATAACGAATTTTATTTCAACGAATGAAATGGGAATCGTTCTCATGATAATGTCTCATTTCAATATTGGTAATATTTAGCAGTAAACTTTTAAGAACGAATTTGAGGCAGTGCAAAAATATTAGAGAAGTGCAGGAATGAACATAAACATTTAGGGTTTACTGCAACCTTAAACTACATAAATATTTCTGAGTCATATCACTTCACAAAATAAGTCACCGGACTATTTACTGCGATATCTTGCAATTTTTTAAATGTAAAATTACATGTGAGGTTGCATTGTAAATAATGACGTCATCATCAGACTTTAAGGATTTTTGACTTTTGTTTGCTGATTGTATGGTACTGAGTTAAATCGAATTGACAGAATGATGAACATTTAACAATTGGCGATTTTTAACGAATTTCATCATCATCAGTTTCCATGAATGTCGTCATCATAAAAAGTATCACGAATAAAGTGATCTTAAAAATTGGTATGGATGACGTCATCAGCATTGTAATTGATAACGCCATTCGTTCATTTTTCGCTCAATTTTAATCAAACATTTTTAATTGGGCGGTACAAATATTTTAATTCGGACATTAAATTTTGTATCATTTGTACATTTTTTCGGTACATTTGTACATTTTTTATCGAACATTTAATCGGACATAATTGAACAAAAAATGGGGCATAATCGAATATAATCAGACAAGTAATCGGACATTTTTGGTACATCTGAAGCTCCGAGCGATGCAAAGAGATAAAGAGTACAGTCGATCATCAACTTATAAGTACGTAAATTGTTTAAGAAAACCTGTTCATAAGTTGAATTTAGTTGTTGTATAGGATTCACTGCAATCATAGTAATACCATTCTAGACCGAATTTCTAATGCACTTATTACCAAGACAGTTCAAGTATGTGATGAGAAAAGCATAAGATAATAGCATACGATGCTTTTCTTATCTATGTATAAAATAGAAATGGCGTCCATCTTGTGTGACCTTGTGTGTGTGTGTGTGTGGACCCTCTGGGCAATCCTAAAGCCATAAATCATTCCAACCGTTTTCTCCGCGGGGCCATAAACCTGCCAAACCAATTTCACCACCTGCCCCCCTCCCCCCGGAAGGCTCTGGTTTTCCGCTACTATAATTCCATCTTTTGAAGACAACGATAACTAACGTAACTCTTGATCGCGTAACAAAAGTTACGAAATAAAACAACAATTTTCACCCGGACAAGGCCGGGTTTATCCGCTAGTCTTTATTAAGATAAGTCAAAATTCATCTAAAATTTGGAAGGTGAGAAGGATTATCCAATTTGTATATCATTACGATTTATTTGATGTAAATCTAAAGGCTCCGAGATTGCTTATTAAACAAATCATCGTTCGATTCGTAGCATTTACAATGAATTATAGGCTACTAAGGGTTTTGTCAAAAAAGTCGATTTGAATAATTTTTGAGGACGAGGACGGTAAAGTTAATCAACGATTAAGTTAGGCGTGGAAATTGAAGTTGAAAAGTTGGCCACCAGGTTTTAAGCAAGTTCTACGCTGGAGAAAGTAATACGAAAACTTTCCCTTTTCATTAAGTTCCTGAATTAATTGAATATAAAGGAGAAATTCTGCGCTTTATTTCACTTCGTCTTTTGATGTCGATTAGAGATCATCGATCTTGAACAACAGCTTTCGAATCAAATAAATTTTGTTGCTCGAAACTCGTTCAGAAGTCAGATTGCTTCTCCTGTTTTTGGTCCGTATGATAAATTAATACATTAATTAGCTAATTAGCGATGCTTGAGTTGTTTTATTCTGTGAAAATGTGTTTTTTTAATGTATGCTCGAGGAATTAGGACATTAACGTCTAAATTTCACTTAAAAAGGTAAATGTTGAAAAAAAATTAAAAAATACGAAACATTTTTTAATTTTATTTTTAACATTTAGCTTTTTTTAAAAAATAAATTTAGAAGTTATCTGTTAATGTTCAGATGCATTGAGTATACTTGTATATTAAAAAAAAATCCAACAACAAAAAACCCCATGATTTTTATGCTTTTGAACGTCAGGTAGATGCTTACTTAAACATTATTAAAATTAGGGACATTTTCATCGTCCATAGCAATTTTATTGAATTTGTTAATTTGTTCATGATTCGAAAATTGTTTTTTAATGCAGATAAAAAACTGAAAAGATTCAGTTGAGATCCTTCGCAGAATTTCGAAAATCAACTAAGGAAATTTGCTGAAAAAAAAGGTATTTTAGAATAGCGTCGACGGTTTTTAAAATGTGTTAGGAAAAAGTGTTCTAGCAAGAAAATGTTGCTTAAAGAAAGATTATTTCAGCAAAAAATGTAAATATTTTCTGTAAAATGGCGTTTATCGTTATGTGAACTAGAACAACATCTAAAAAGTGAGATTTACTCATTTGCGTATTTGCTCAACTTTTAAATCAATAAATTTGACGACTTGATTTTTCGAAAAACTGAAAAGTAATGAAGTTTTTAATTAGTATAATATTTCATGGGAATTTTTTTTTTAACCAAAGATAAAATATGCAATCTTTTGATTCCTTGTTGCTATTTCCATTGGTTATCTATTTAGTATTACATGCTGAAAATATATTCATACATATCCTTAACACGTTGAAGAAATACGCTCTGTTTAATTTTAACATCATTTTATTATAGTTTAAATCCGCGGAATCAAACTAAACAATTTTGGAACATTTTTCCAGAAGCAACCATGGCAATGAAATCTAGATTGAATTTTGAAATACTCTCGACGTGCTTCGTCTTCTTACTTCAATGCCAATTTTCACTTTTGCAACAAGATGGAGGAATTGCTCAAAATCGATTTGACTGTAGCGAAACTATTTTAAACGAAAAACTCATCTTAGAATGCTCGTGTTCAAGCGTGGATTTAGGGCAGCAAGTCGCGAACGGATATGTCACGTGGTATTTGGAATCGGCCGAACGTGTCGATTTCATGTTAAATGGGATGACAAAGAAGAAAGATATCAGAAAATTACTCGTTAAGAACATCTCAATTAATTTATACCAATCATTTATGACTGTAAGAACCAATTACAACTATTGTGGCTTTCCCGTCTTTGGCATTTCTTTGCCATCTGATTTGAAGCATTTGGGTCTGTCCATCTTATTCAATGACGATTATCCGTCCGTCTTCGTGCATTTCAAGGCGATTTGCCAAGAACCGAGAAATTTTACTCACAAATACATTAATTATTCCGAAATAGACGTTTCCGAGTGTGTGTATTCCGAGCCTTTCACCTCGATTTTTACGGAAAAGAAAAGATTATGTAGCGATGAATCGGAGATCGACTATGATCGACTAAGATCGTATTACTATGATGGAATAAATTCTTCCATGGATGAATTCCTGAACCATTGGGACTCTGACTTTATATCGGGTTGCGATACGAACTTCTCAGAATTCACCGTCATATCTAATGAGCCCATCAGTTTGTCGAGCGTACCTCTGAAAAAGCTGTCTGATAAAAAAGTGTGCTCCCTGGGATATCACAGCAAAGAAATTAAATGGTTAACGAAAAGTACGTTTCCAATCATGGAGTCCTTGGATGAATTGGATCTCTCCGACACCCACATTTTTCGTATCCAGAGGGACGCTTTCAAACGTGTTACTAATCTGAGAGTTTTAATACTTAGAAACACCGGGCTGAACTCGCTTATTGGTATTAGCCATTTTCCGAACAGTCTCATAGGTCTCGATTTACGAGATAATAAACAACTAAACAACCCATCGTTCTTCGACTACGAGGTGCAACTATCGGATATAACACCGAAAAATTACACCCAGCTGGAGACTTTGCTTCTTTCCAACTGCGCTTTTGAAAGTTTTTCTCCAACGGAAATGAA
>JAQGBX010003270.1:0-17781 GCA_034698745.1 Megaphyllum sjaelandicum
TGAAGATATGGGAGACAAGATGTGAATTAGAAGGTTGATTGAAACGTGTAAACAAGCCCATAGATAATTTTTCTTGTTGAAGAGTTATTTAAATTATCAATAGTTTGACAATCATCCTCCACAATGGCGTTAATACGCTGTAAGTGTTGCGGCCTTGAAAGAATAGTATAATTGGAAATGTCTGTTTAGAAACAGAAGTGCAAAAAATTATGATTGAACAGAGGATCTAAGTGGTGGTCATCTGACTTGAAGGGTATTATTATATGATAATGTGCTATTTAGTTGCAATAAAAACTTATTTGTCATCTTACATCTTAGGTTTGACAGTCATGCATGATGGAATAATAGCAGCGCTTTAAAGCTTCAGTTTACCCTCATTCTAGGCTCATTTTCCAGGTTTTTAACCAAATTTCCCTTACAGAGACAAAATTAATTGTCATCGACAATTTTGCCAATTTAACACAGGAAAACAGTATTTTGCAAAATTTGCAAACATGAAAATGTTTCGAATTTGACTTCGGAAAATGTGAAGTTTCAAATTTTTTTTTCTCAAAACGACTGAAAGTTATGCAAATCTGTACAAAAAATTTATGCTTGAAAAAGGTTGGAAATCTTGAAAATTTGTACTCTAAAACTGCTAAAAATATTGCAAATAATGTAATGAATTTTTTTTTAAGTTTGCAAAACGTCCGTCAGAACGGACGTTTTTTTTTCCGACATTAAACCACCGGTGGCTTGCTTTTCAAAAAACGTCAGTCGGAATCTGACGTTTTTTAGATGTCAAACCGCCGGTGGCTTGCCGCCTTACGACGCTTTAACGTTAATGCCACCCAAAAACCGACGTCGAGTATTTCATGGGATGTTTGAAGCACTTAATTTTTTAAATAAACAATGGATATAGAAGGAACATGCCCAGAACTGGACCAGGGAAAACATGGACGCCATGATCTCCAGGATGTAACAAAGAACAGTACATTCAGCCACCTTCAATGATGTTTGTGCTATCTTTGTTGATGACTAGCTGCACTCTAACAAATAACTTCCGGGCTTCTTGCATGTTTGCACCAAGAACACATAACATCGCTACATTGCAGGAAGGCTCCATTATTGCAACAAACCTTTTTCAGAAACTTTCCTGCAATGTAGTAATCTTATTTAAAGGTGCAAACTTACTCGAAGCCCAGAAGTTATTTGTTGTGCAGCGATCGATAATTAAATACTGCAAATAGCCATGAAACTAATTTTACGACACATTACTATTTTCTAATCGACTTTTTTACTGTACCTAGCACTGTTTTACAGTTAAGACAAAGATCCTTGAAATGGGAATTGGAGCAAAATGGTTTGGGCACCATTGCATTCTGCACCCTACAGTTACTATATGTTCTCCAAATCCGATTTTTCATATTTACACCCATTCTATGGATTTTTGGCGGGAACAGACTTTTACTTACGCTTTAAATAAATAAGAGATGTATATTTGTTTGTTTGTGTGTTTGTAGGTACATAAACCCATAGCAGGAGATAACTATTTGTTTTTGTTTCGGATGTGATGGTTTTAAATGCAAACAATATGGAAAAAAAAATTACTCTTCAACTTCAGAGCTCCATATGATTTTGTATTTGTTTTGGATCTTTTTCAGTGTTAGAACTTGTTTTCAAGGTGAATGTTTCTCATTTCTTTCAACTTTCCCTGGCAAAGCTGGGTTTTGTGGCTAGTGACCAAAAAATCGTTGAATAAGAAACTTTTGAAAAATAAACTTCTTTAGTTGGCAAACAGGTTGGCATTTTTGGAATGCAACCATGCTGTACCACAACATATTGCAGTAATTCATCTTTTTTAAATAATTTGATGAATAATAATGTGTTGTTCAGGAAGGGTTTTTTGGGCACTCAGTATTATAGTGGCTGGATGAATACCTAAAAGAAAACAGAAATTACAAATTAAGTTGTTAGGAAAATTTCTTGTAATTACCTTCCTCCAAATGGCAGCTCTTTCGCCTTAAGGAAGATGTTTCCTAAAAGAATAATAATTAATTAGATTTATTATAATTATCTTTTTGTTTTCTGCTTTAGGCCATGTCAGGTCATCTGCCATGGGAACTTCCATTGCAAGACTTCATGTAAACGCAAAACAAGATTTAGTCAAATTTTGAAAAATCTAACCTAGTTCCCAAAATTTGGCTTCTTAAATCTAGGCTCCCAAAAATGGAAGAATGGATGGCTAGCTTATGTTGTTTTTGTCCCTACTAGTTGTCCATCTAGTGTTGTATCAAAGAATAAACCAAGTGACATTAAAGAGTTTCTGAGAACTTTATGCACTTTGTGTAACATGCTCATCTACCCTGTGCTATCATAATCTCCATCACAGGGGACTGTATAGTCACATCTATAAGGTGACTGACTCTTGCAGATTCCCATGCTTCCTGCATAGCTTGTTAACCCAATGCCATAATCATCATTGTAGGCATTCTTGGCATTGAAGCCAACAAACCTTCAATATACTAAAACAGCAGCCTCAAATTTTCTAAGTCTGGTTCATTATCTATCTGACCTTTATTCTTTGCCTTTCCTTGTGGGGAAAGACCACACCTCTACTAAGTTTTCGTTACAAGGTGACCTCATTATAGGTAAATGTTTGAGTAAATGGGGCTTGAACCAGTAAAAAATAACAAATACGAAGAACAGGGATAAACACTGTTTAATATCATGAAAAATGACAGCACAACCACAGTAAAAACAATCACAGTTGGGCCATAATGTGGCATAAGGAAAAGGGCACTCAATAAAACAGAAACAAATAGCGCACAAGGGAAGGTTCCATACTTCAGGGAAAAGGGGCATGTTCTCAATAAGGGGTACACTTCATAGAAATATGGATTCACATTCCAGACTCAATCAATATGAGTACCTTGGAGAGATACTTAGCAAGGGTAACAAGTATTTATCTCAGATGAAGGATAAGGCTTTGGTGATAGCTAGGCAGATCAGGGGGCCTCCTCTGCATGCTTGCTTTCCAATCATTCTCACAGTATGAGATTATTAATGAAGTATGGAAGGGAGTAAGAGTACCTTTAGTCACCTATGCAAATGTCCTATGCCTAAGTCCTAAGGTGAACCCTAAAACTGAAATGAATGCAGCGACAAAATGCAAGAGCGGCTCTTAAGGAGAATCACTTCACTGGCATAAAGGCATTGCAAGGGGAGATGGGATGGTAATCATTCAAAGCTAGGGAGATGATAAGTAAGCTTACATTCCTATGAAGGGAATGGTGCCTGGATAAACGCTATCCTAAAAGGCAGGTACAGTAGAACTCCAATTATCCGAATCAATTGGGACCGGACCCCATCCGGATAATTGGATTTTTTCCGAAAAAGGGTACTATATATTATGTATTTTAAGGAAAAAGAGCTTATTTTCTGTACTGTATGCATTTTTAATTAATTAAATAAAAAGGCAACACTTTTACATGTTAAATAGCGTATGTACTTACAAATGCTGTACATTAGTACATGTGCATTGTAAATGAAAGGTCATTGTTTGCTGAACATCTCGGTCAAAGTAAGGTGTTTGTCTGTCTTGATCCGTTTTTGGGCAGCCAATGCGAATCACAGTAGCCTACATGTATACATTGTACATGTATGTACGTTTCCGCCTTAAATTTATTTTCTGAAAGCGATTCGGATAATCAGCGATTCGGATAGTCGGAGTTCAGATAATTGGAGTTCTACTGTACACTGTAATTGTACATGTACAATAGACTGTGTATACTGTAATGCTTATAGTAAAAAACCACAAAACCACAAATATTACATAATTATCATATCCATGTGCATCACATACAGTATATTTGTTGCTTTGATTACACATTTGTTTTTTTTAAAGAACAAAATTATCAAGTTTTTGATGTTTGATGACGGTCCTTCAGTACCTGCCGTGCTATCACACGGTCATTTCTGACACTCGTCTTCCTTTTCCAGCCTCTTTTTAGGCATGGATTTTGTTTCTTTGGTGCTACTGTAGCGTTTTATTGTGGTTTGAACATCACAGTGTAAGCATTTCATCCGAGATGCTATTTGTACTTGTGACATTCTTTCTTCATGCAATGCAAGTATCGCAGCCCGTTCAGTTTCACTCATGCAGTTCCCGTGTTTTAGGAATAGTTTTGATGATAAACTATCATAGAGCAACATTCACCCAAAAAGAATTTAGCAAATACAAGTTGAAGTTAAATGAACACATTTCTAGTTGTCCACATTAATTTTGCCACAAACCTGGTTTTGGGAATATGGCATCTTCCCCCTCCCAAATGTTGTCCTACCTTTGCAAAAAATAGTTAGAACACTTCAAAAAGGACATCCATGACAGATAAATGGCTCTGACGATAAATTATAAACATTTCATTACAAGGAATTCACCAAATTCATAGGGTGCCTAATAAATTTGTCCAAAGCTGTATTCTCATCAATACATTTCCAGATGTATTAATTCTCATCAATACATTTTTGGTGATTTTCATCAATACATTTTTAGATGATTCTCATTAGTGCATTTTCTGTTGCATTCTCGTAAATGCAATTGGATATTTATTATTGGTACTGAATTTCAACATGAATTGTTAATCTTGAAACGCTACGCATTTCCAAATGCAGTTTTGAAATTCATTTCAACAATTTGAATTGCATTTTGAATTACGTACGTAGGGATTTTTAAAATGTTCATAACTATGTGCATCATAGGCGGATATTTTTGACATTGCAAACCAGGCTTCATGGACCATGATGCCCACCTTAGAGGAGCTGCTTAAGAATGGAGATTTCACGTCTAAATTTGTCCATTGATGGCATTTCATCGTAAAAATGTTCGTCTCGTTTAGCTTCTCCAACATTCCTCAATGACTTCTAATTAACGTGTAAATCGCGCTTGATTAAACGCAATTTCGATAATTTTTAACCCCATAAGGAATTAATGTTGTATGGCCCGCGATACTGTCATCTGGGGAAGGCCTCTGAAGATAGGCGTAACTGGAGCATATCCGTCATTTCACAATTATTAAGCTCGGACGATTTCCTGCTTGAATAAGGAAAAATATGAATGCTAACAAAATATGATTGGATAATGGAGAACAATCGAGGACAATATGCGAAGGCACTACGATTAATATGGATGCGTGATTTTTAATTTATTCCCATTGCAATTACTGATCATGGGCTTTCGAGGAAAAAAGATCTGAAATCCAAATTAGATTATGGACACGTTAGGTTTGAGAGAACAAACATCAACAGCTTGCACTTTTATAATGGTCAAAGTTTGCAATTTCTGCAAACTTTGGAATGGGAAGGAATGGAATCTTATATTGGTGATTTCAGTTGCAACAGAATGGACTATACATGGATATAACAGAAGCAGGACGCATATGGGGATTTCAGAGATTGGACACATATGAAGAAGTAAAAAATGGGATAATTAGATTTCAGAAATTTGACACATGTGAATGGTCAGAGATGGGACACGTGTGAAGAAGTCAAAGATGTGTCTTATCTCTGACTTCTTCTCACGTGTTCTATCCCTGACTTCTTCACACGTGTATCATCTCTGACTTCTTTACACGTGTCCCATCTCTGACTTCTTCATACATGTCCTATGTCAATAAGTCAGAGATGGGACACTGTGAAAATGTCATACCATACCTGACTAGGGGACCATTGATGCTGTCTAAAAAAGATAATTTCTTTAAGTACCTTATCTACACGGTAATTTAGTTTTTTGTTTATTTTTGTGACGCCCTACGTAACTAACCTAGATTTATTTCAGGAAATGTCGCATTTTAATTGCATTTCTATGATAGACAAATTTAATGCATCAACATAATTCTTTCATTTACTTCATCAAATGTTCGTTAAAAACTAATTAGATCGACATAAATGTAAAAAAAGTCTCAAATCCCGTTTTGAATGATTCGGAGCTAGATTAGGGACAAAAATTATCATTTTTCTATTTCTTATTGACTTTAATCAGGAAAGTAGATTGCAGAATTTGGAAATCCAATTATTTTTGTCATAGAAAATTGGTTTCGGTATCCGTTTTCCAATTAATCATCCTACGAGATTTGGTATTAACATTTCACTGAACTGTATGTCGATGTCTGGTGTTTATGAAGTAAGCTAAGACTTCCTAGTGTTAACAAGAATATCGCATCAAAAATGAAAGTTATAGTTATCATTGCGAATAAGTTCATAAAATCAAAATTTGATTTTTCATTAAAAATATATTAATTATATTAAAAATCCATCCTAGTTTAAAAAAATTGCTAATAATTTAAAATACTTTTAGCAGAATTTTAGAATTTTAACTATGACATTTTTCTCAAGCTATCTTTTTAGCTTTAAAACATTTCTTATACTGTACATTGCATTTTAACTATGAAACATTTGTTATTCATAGTATTACGACTGAGAAACATTTCTTATGCAAAATATTCCAACTACATTATAAAACATTTCTTATGCATTGTAGGCCTATTCCAACTATAAAACATTTCTTATGCATAGTATTCCAACTCTGAAACATTTGTTATGCATAGTATCCAAACTTTGAAACGTTTATTATGCAAAGTATTTCAACTATACAACATTTGTTAAACATAGTATTCAAATTTTGTAACATTTCTTATGCATACTATTCCAACTATAAAACATTTGTTATGCATAGTATTTCAACTATAAAACATTTGCTTTGCATAGTATTTCAACTATAAAACATTTGCTTTGCATAGTATTTCAACTATAAAACATTTGCTTTGCATGGTATTTCAACTTTGAAACATTTGCTAGGCATGGTATTTCAACTTTGAAACATTTGCTAGGCATAGTATTCCCACTATGAAACATTTCTTATGCATCGTATTTCAACTATGAGATTTGTTATGCATAACATTTCAACTTATAAACTATTTGTTGTGCATAGTTGTTAAGTTATGAAAAAAAATTATTCATAATACTCCATTTATATGTATAGAATTCCAAGTGTTAAGATATTCATGGTACTTGCACATGTATTTCAACTATGAAATTTGTGCCAATCACGATGCTTTTCATTACTTTTTTTGTATATTTTCATAGCAACATTTTCTTCAGAAATGAACAGCCAGGGGTTCCTTCCTACTACTGTTCATTTGTTACATTCTCAATAGTTCGTTTTTCAATAAGTACATAAAATAAAACCTGCAGAATTGCTCACTAGGTGGCTTTGTAAGAGTGATAATGGCGCTGCGGTTTAGGAAATTAACCGAAAATATTCATTTTTCACTTTTCTTTTTCTTCTTTAAAATTTGAGACAGATGCTTCCCTCTACATTTTTTTCCTATACTCTCTGAGAAAACTGCTAACTTTCATAGAGCTTAATTATGAAAATCCTATTTGGGGGATTTTTTTTATAATCTTTAGGTTGAGTGAACTTTTCTTTTTGCTATCATTTTTTGATAAGGAAAATGCATTTTAATTTCTCCACGGATGAAACCCCAAACTGTCACTAAATATATTCTCCGCTCATATTTTAACACCCATTTTCATTTACGATCGTATCACGCGTGAAAGCTATATTACTCATTTTCTATACTTGTACATGTATAATAACCCCATAAGCAACTATTAACCTCCCTAAGTGGGCACCTCCTTCAGGTGGGCGTCTTAACAACGGTTAGGATTTGCTTTTCTGAGCACCGTAATGACCTCATTTTTGGCAATGTTATTTAAGAAAAATTATGTGGTGTTAAGCTATTTTTATTATAGTTTCTTAAGTGAATCTTGAATTAGTTTCTTTGAAAATATTTTATTTTTTTAAAATTTTATTGATGTAATCTCAGATTGACATGATTTTGAGGAGATTTTATTTGAAATTGGCATAGTTAAATTTTGCAAATTTTATGAAGAAAAAATTATAAATTGTTAGACTGGATTTATTAAAGTTAAATTAGGAATAGTTTAATCAAACTTTAAAATTGGGCTTTATTTATTTTAAAAAGTTAATTGATAGAAATTTAAAATTGCACACGTTTTTAGATTTTGTTTTACGTTCATTGGTAACTTTTTTATGTTATATAGTTTTTTATAAAAAAACAATATCGTTCAGTTACATTTACGAACGTTTTATGGCTTTTAAATTTGTCAAAGTTCAAAATGCCTTTTTTAAAATTTAATTGGTGGGATTTAAAATTGGCACGTTTTTCGCATAAATTTTTTCTTAAAATGGACGATTTATCCATAATAAATATTGTAAAAAATTTAAGATGTTCCCTAAACGTTTACCAATAAGGTACACGTTTAGGCAACATCTTTAAATTTGCCACAATAGTTATTCGTGTACAACTGTAGATGTATAGGTACTGTAGTTGAGTTCCAGTTATGAAAAAATAAGCTCCAAAAATGTATACGATGTCTTCAAATTATTTTGAATAATTTTATTTAATGATAATTTAACAATAATTTGATTGATTTTATTAATTGCCAAAATAAAATTGTAAACCCTTTATAAAATGTGCTATGAAAAAGGAAATACAGAGAAGAAAAATGAATGACATTTTGTTCGTTTTTGATTACAAATAAATTTATATTCAATATCAGTTTAATAATAACGCCATGTAGTGATGGGTTATGTTACATCCTGTAACAATTTCAACAAGTAAACACCCAATTTTAAAAAGTAATTTTTAATAAATTTTAAATAATTTTACTTTATAATAATTTAATAAACATTTTTAATTATTTTAGTATTTAAAAAAATTTGTAATGCGCTTTATAAAATTTACTCTTAAAACTACGTGGTAAATATTCTTTTACATGAATCAAAGCAAAAATAAACAACTATATTACCAATTATCGGTTAAGTTGATTCCTGTAGTAATTTCAACAGATAAAAACCACATTTATTAAAAATAATAATTTAATTAGAAAATTAAACAAAGATAATTATCGAAAATGGTCTAAAATTTAATTTTAATACTAATTTTGTTTTAAATTACTTTTAACCAAGTTTTAGTTTCAAGGTAACACCATCTAATTATCGGTCAAGTTGACTCCTGTAACAATTTCAACAAGTAAACACTACATTTTCAACATAATTTAATTAGAAGAGTAAACAAAGATAGTCATCCAAAATTTTCTGATAATTTAGTTTTGAACTATTTTTAAGCATTTTTGAACTGTTTCACTCCTAAACCTGGATGCCCAACAAGGGAGGTTTCGGTAATATTGGCACCCAAATACGCGACAGCTTCGTTTCTATGGCAAAAGATAACATTGAAAATTTCAGAGGCATTGAATGCAGCTGTTGTTAGTTGAGCTCAACATTTTGCCACGTTTTTCTTTCTACCAACATCTTCGCACATTTCCATCTTTCTTTCTCTCTTTGGATTTCTGCATATTTTTTTCCTCCTTCAAAGTATGTCACTTTTAGAAGATTTATTACCAATTTTGAGAGATATCATTCTTATAGCAAAACTTTGCATCTTCTACTTCTGTTCCTGCTCCTCATCCAAGCTCATTTTCTGCTATGCAGATTTTTACTTAAGGTATAAAAAAAATTTTAAAAAGCCCAGTTGAAGAATCGGCTTTTCATTTTGCATATTTTGCGTTGGGTCATTATTTATGCGCCTGGGTAATAAAATATTCATCATTTGGTAGAAGGGTTTTTTATTGGACAGATGGATGGTGGCACCAGTGGCAAGTCACATGATCGCTAAAGACAAACCCGAAGCCCATTAAGGATCACATCGCGTTAAAACACATGAGAAAGCAGTTTTCTACTTAAGGCTGGTTGAGCCAAAAAAATCCCATCTTTTAGCCTAATAATGAACATATGCCCTGTATCATAAATTGCTCGTTTTTAATTAGTTTTCCACATATTGCCTCCATCTATTAGCCATATTAACACTTCGTGCCACTTTTCTACAGGTTTTCATGTCCCTGGCTTCTTCTTCTTTGAAAAAGTGGAAATGGTTTAGCAGGACCCTTGTGCAGGGTGCTCACGAAATCTTCTTGACCCTTATTTTATTTTGAACAGGGTTCCCCCAGACCTAGAAAACATGGAAAACTTGGAAAAGTCAGGGCACTTGAAAATGATTTGGAAAAGTTAGGGAAATTAAAAATTAAAAATTAAAAACTCTGGGAAAGTCAGGGAAGAATGACTGAATTTTAAAAAGTCAGGGAGATTCATTGTAGTCAAGTTCATATTTGCAAAATGTTCCGCATTTTCTGAGGACAAGATTGCAAAAATTTTTACGTTTTTTCGAGGACAAGTTTGCAAAATTTTTCACGTTTTTCGAGGACAAGATTGCAAAATTTTTCACGTTTTCCGAGGACAAGATTGCAAAATTTTTCACGTTTTCCGAGGACAAGATTGCGCAAAATTTTTAACGTTTTCCGAGGAAAAGATTGCAAAATTTTTCACGTTTTCCTATGACAAATTTGGAAAATTCTCTACGTTTTCCGAGTACAAATTTGCAAAAATTGTCCCGTTTTCCGAGTACAAATTTGCAAAAATTCTCTACGTTTTCCGGGGACAAATTTGCAAAATTCTCCACATTTTCCTATGACAAATTTGGAAAATTGCTTACGTTTTCCTATGACAAATTTGGAAAATTGCTTACGTTTTCCAAGGACAAATTTGCAAAAATTGTCACGTTTTCGGAGGACAAATTTGGAAAATTCTCTACGTTTTCCGAGGACAAATTTGCAAAAATTGTCACGTTTTCAGAGGACAAATTTGCAAAAATTCTGTACGTTTTCCGAGGACAAATTTGCATAATGTTCCACCTATTCCGATGGACAAATTTCAAAAATTTTCCACCTTTTCCGAGGACAAATTTGCGAAACGTTTTACATTTTCTTAATACAAAATGGTCAGATTTTCAAAAAAAAAATTTTATTAACATATTTTTTAAATTTTTAGCATTTTTCTATATTAATTTTCAAAATTCTTTTAATAAATTTTTCAAAATATTGTACTGTGTCGGATTTACCAAATGTTTCAATTTTTGTCATTATCATTGGTCAGAGAAATTTTTTCAAATCCTCGAAAAGTCATGGAAGTTGTAAATGAAATTTCTGGGGGAACCCTGTCGAAGGTTTGATGCAAAAATTGAAAATGAAATCGATGTTATAAAAGCTAAACTTTGAAAGAGTACGTCTGACCCTGGTTATTATTAAAGGAATCCCTCAGACCTGGAAAACCTGCATACATTTATGGGAATTTGAAGAGGTCTCGAAATGTCAGGGGTAAATAACATTTTTTAAAAACGCCAGAGAAATTCAACGTATTTATGTGATCAAAATCCAAAATGTATTCGTCTATGTGGTTAGCTCAGGGCTTATTTGAGAACTTTTTTAACATTTTCGCAGTACAAACGATTCAACAATTTCAGAGGATAAACTTGCAAAAATGTTTCCCTTTTCCGAGAACATATTTACAAAATTGTTTACATATTTCGAGGACAAATTTGCGAAAGCTTCAATTTTCTCGTGGATATTTAACTTGCCAAATTTGCGAACATTTTAGCCATTTCGAAGTCCAACTTACACATTTTCCACGTTTACCGAGGAGCACAAATATGCACAATTTTCAACTGTTTTCGAGTAAAAATATGTAACATTTTTAACATTTTTCGAGGACAAGTTTGCAAAATTTGCAACCTTTTCCGAGTAAAAATTTGCTTAACTTTCAGCATTTTCCGAATACAAATTTGTAATATTTTCAAACAATTCTCATGCTAATTTTGTAAAAAAATACACATTTTTGTGCATTAGTAAATGTTCCAAAATGTTAAAAGTTGTCCTGTGTACAAGTATAATTTGCATTATTATGGTAAACATTGGCACGTGTCAATTTTGTCTTTTGCCAGGCAAATTTGTTTTTGAAACATTGAAAAGTCAGGAAAGTTGATAATGAAATTTCTGAGGAAAAACTGGCTTGGCTCTGAATTTAACTCGATGGTGTGTTTGAAAATGTCAAGATATAATTTCAAATATTGAAGATGCTACAAAGTCCTCAAACCGGTAAATCCATCACGAATAACTAAGGATAGTACTTCTTATTGAATACAAAATATTCTAAAGAGAGATGTTTATTGTCTAAACATTGAAGAATTTAGTTCCACTAGGAATTTTCTCAGCAAATTTTACTGCCCCTGAAGGACGGCAAAGCATACACACTTTTATGTGCGTGCAGTTGCTGACGTACAGGGGCTTGTGTAATTTAAGGGGTGTTCACCTTGTCGTAATGGCTTCATTAGGGTAACTTAATTGCGCTGAATAACTTTGTAATTAGAACAAATTCGCCTAATTTCTACCATTTTAAAAGATGGATTCATTATTTTGCTAAGGTTTTATGTTCTCCGAAGGGAGGCTGTCTAAACATTTGCCCCTGAAATGAGGCAACCATACGCAGTTGCGTGTTAGTATCGTTAGCTGCTCCACAGGGGCTAACTTCCTTTTATAAGGGGTTATCCTTTAAGTATTTTTCATTATGTTTAAATTTTGTTGCTTGTTTAATGACTACTTGTATCAAATACTCGTATAAAACTACTTGTTTTCATATGTATCTAAAATATAAAAAATGTAATGAGTTTAATTCATTAGTCCGCAGACAGTACTGTTTGAATACGTCTCTAAGTTATTTTCTTGGTATATAATTTTAAATTAAGTTAGTTTTTTGTCTTCTAGAATAATACGTTTATGTGTAAGTGAATCCAATAAAATTAGTTTGCGTGTTATGGGTTTTTCGTTGCTAGATTAGAAGAAGAGATATACTCTGTTTAAAAAAGAATTCAATTAACAAATGCTGTTATTGACATTAAAAAAAATTAAATGTGTAATTTAATAATCATAATTAAGTTGTCTAATCAGTTTGTATCCAATTTATTACATAGTTGTAGATTGGATTATATGCAATGTGTGCTGAATTTATACCTAATGTCAGTAACATAGTCCGTTTATTAACTCGGGCACAAATTGTATAAATAACTTAGGAATTTGCTAATTTTTACATCAGTTTATCTAATGAACAAGATACTGGACTATTTTCAAATTAATAAATAATCAATGATCGCAGTTTTTAAATTTTACAATAAAGTTACTTGAACAACGCGATTGATAAATTGTTTTTATTTAATAAATTAAATTTTACTTTTTATATTTTCATTCATAAATTTAAAAAAACCTTCGTTGTTAATCACGTCGTATGTTTTGCATTATTATTTATTTATGTTTTGATAATTTTACGATTTGTATTGCGTTTGTTTTAAGTTGTAAATTTTAGGTAAAAATATAATTGATTTTTAAGAACGTCAATCGTTTCCTATTTGAAGTTTTCTTTTAATTTATTTTAATTTTTTTAATTATAATTAATTGTTTTTGATAAACGTATTTTTTTTAAATTTCTTTGCATTTTTTAACTTTGCATTAGTAGTTTTACTGTCATGCAATAATTAATTTTTAATTTCGACTAATTTTTAACCTTTGGCATTTTTTAGAAACTGTATTCTAATACAACTACATTTTGGCACTGTAAAACCTGTAAAGTGTGATCAACAAAAAAACATGCTATGTTGGTCACTGTACATAGGTGGTCACTATACAAAGAATGCCTGAATTAAATTAAAATAATGAACATGTACATTGCACTTATATATGTAGACTGCAATACACGTAGTAATAAGCCATAAAACCAAAAAAAGTACAGAATCATCATGTCCAAGGGTTAAAGCAAGATGTAACGTGACTCATCTGGTATCTGGTCACTTTTTAAGGTTCATTGGCAATGTAAAAATTGCAAAAAAAGACAATTAACACACACTGGTCACTGTACACAATAGACAGGTGGTCGCTGGTCACTATTTAAGAGAATTTTTATGCAGAAAATGTATACTAGAAAATGCAATACAATAAAGTGGTCAACATAAACACGTTGTGACCATTCAAAGGTGGTCACTTTTTCCCAGGTTTTACTTTACATATATCTCGAGAGAAAATACATGTTTTTGATACCTCAAATTGTGCTATCTTAATTCGGGGTTTTCTTAGATGTGGAAAATCTGGACAAGTCAGGGAACTTGAAAATGACTTTTTTGAGAAAGTCAGGGAATTCAACTTATTAATGTTATTACGATCCAAACGTAATGTGGATTTTTGCACAATTACAAAAATATTAAAAATTTTCCTTTCGCTAATTTGTCAAATTGTCACCAATTTCAGAGTACAAATTTGTGCAAAAGTTTTTTTACGGTTTCCTAATTTAAAGTTCCATTCAAAGGTGGTCACATTTCCAGGTTTCACTGTAAATTGTTTCTATTTGACAAATCAACTCGTATTGGCTGCATATTGCTTGCTATTCTTAAAATTTAAAAAAAATCATAAGTAATTTTTTTTTCCTTTAACCTTTACCAAATCATTATCAAGTAAAAAAATACAAATTTGGAAATAAAACTAGTGAATTATTTAGTTATAATTTCACTATATCTCCGAAGCAGCATCCCAAACATTACCATCTTAAATTATACGTATACGTATCTTTTTCCGTTGTTGTACTTAGTATAATTTCCACCCAACTTACGTCACGTTTATTTCCGTAACGAAATAAATATTGACCTAAATCCGGGATTATTTTTAATTGGCACATCCCTCGAGGTACTACTGAAATTTGGCTCGCAGATAAGAGATATTTTTCTCAGCGTTTCACTTAGATTACCATTGGAGAAAATGATGAACAAGATGATGATGATGATGATGATGAAGACAGAGATCTGGGTGGAATTAAGGCTTATTATGAAATATCTTATTACTGCATTTTCTCATTTCAAAGTAAGCGTGGAAACATGGCTCGTTTTATTGGACTTGCGAGTACTTTAATGTTTGTCTGCTACTTCCATTTCAATTCGCATTACATTGATTATAATTTTGCCGTTTTTAATTCCCCAGTCGGGTTTATACGCTAAGATTTTTCCGATTTACATCTTTTTCTCGAAACAAACTTTAATTTCAGATACGCGTTCAAAATGTCAAGTCAAATTTATAATCACCGAACATGAATATGATTTAGATAGTCGCGAGTTAGAAGATATGTTTCTGGCATCCCTCAGGGTGCACTATTTGCCAGTAATGTCTCGATTGTCACCAGGAGCAGGGAGTTTTTTTTATGCAAAATGAATATATCTTGCCAAACAATAAGTTTCTCTCCTTTCTTCCCAAGTACGAATTTGTAACCAAGGCGTAGATGGGAAAGTTTGACTTGTGTAAGGGAAAATCTACGAAATGAAAAACTACTTTAATTCAACTGCGTCCAGATCGATGCAAATGTTAAAAGTAACCCTTAGAAAATAATTTTACGAAAACATAGTTGCAGTAAAACCTGTTAAGAGTGACCACCAAAAAATGCTATGTTGGTCACTGTACACTGGTGGTCAAAATACAAAGAATGCCTGAATTAAATAAAAATAATGAACGTGTACACTGCACTTATACATGCAGACTGTACTACACGTAGTAAAAAACCACACAACCAAAAAAGTGCAGAATCATCATGTCCAAGGTTTAAAGCAAAATATAACGTGACTCATCCGTTATCTGGTCACTTTTTAAGGTACATTGGCTATGTAAAAATTGCAACAAAAAAAAAACATACACTGCATGGTCACTGTATACAGTAGAGAGGTGGTCACTGCATGGTCACTATACAAAAAAATTTTATGAAGGAAATGTAGGTAAAAAGTTTGTGGTCAACATAAAAAGGGGGTCACCGTATAAAATGTGGTCAGTTTTTTAAGTATTACTGTATTTTAAATTTTAAAGTTTATGATGAATTCCGAATTAGGATATTACGAATTTTAGGCTAAAACTGGGTTCGCTTAGACCTGGAAAAGATAGGGAGCTTAAAAAATATCTGGAGAAGTCGGGAAAAAATGACTTATTTGTAAAATGTCAGGGAAATTTAACGTATTTATAATGTTCTCACAATCCAAAATTAATGTTTTCATGCAGGTGGTTTGTGCAGGGTCCATTTTTAAAAAAAGTAAATGATCCCAGTTCAAATTTTGCTGAATAACTTTAACCATTTTCAGAGGACATTTGCAATATTTTCACCAATTTTAGAGGACAAATTTACAAAGCAAAACTTTTGATAATTTCAGACGACAAATTTACAAAAAAATCAACAGTTTCCAAAGGCAAATTTGCAAATGGTCAAATTTTTCAGCTGTTACGAGTGCAAATTTGCAAACTTTTCAACGTGTTTCAATTTCAAATTTGTAACAATTTCAATTCTTTCCGAGTATAAATATTTCAAAATTTATTCAACCAATTCTATTCAGCCAATTCAACGAATTTGCCAAATATCCCACATTGACTGAGAACATATTTGCTAAATTCCTCAGTTTCTGAGGACAAATTGGAGAAATGTTCAATTCTTTCTGAAGACAAATTTGAAAAATTTTAAATTTATTCCGTGGACAAATTTGCAATTTTTTTTTTCTGAGAATATATTTTCAAAATTTTCAACTGAACATATTTTTGTGACAATTTCAATAGTTTCCGAGGAAGTTTTTTTTTAAAACATTTTTAACAGGTTCTGAAAACAAATTTTCTAAATTCACAACCTTTCAAAGTTCAAATTTGCAAGACTTTTAGCATTTCTCTAATTACAAATTTTAAAATTTTCAGAAAATTGGCTTTAGTAAATACAATTGCAAAATATTAAAAGTTGTCCTTGTGCATGTGGGAACTTAAAAATTAAATTTCTGGTAAAACCCTGAATGAGGGTCCACAATACAGTAAAACCTGAAAAAGTGACCACTTTTTAATGGTGACCACCTGTTTATGTTGACCTTTTTTTAGTGTATTGTTTTTTCTAGTATACATTTCCTGCATAAAAATTCTCTGTATATTGACCAGGCCTACCTTATAAAGTGACCAGATAACGGAAGTCACATTGCATCATGCTTTAAACCTTAAACATGATGGTTCTGTACTTTTTTGGCTTTGTGGTTTTTTAATACATTTGTTACAGTCAACATGTATAAGTACTGTGTACATATTCATTATTTTAATGTAATTCACGCATTCTTTGTATAGTAACCACGTGTGTACAGTGACCAACGTAGCCCATTTTTTTGGGTCACTTTAAACAGGTTTCACTGTATAATCTTACATTACATAAATGTACGTTTCTCTTTAAATTTCATTCTCACAATAATTAAAGCTGGCAATTTTTTATTGCATCTATTTAGGATAATTTTCGTATGAAAAGCGTTTCCTGAGCATTTGCTTACTCATTTGCTCGAAAGAAAGAAAAAAGAAATGATGAATAAAATTAAGACTTACACAAAAACTAAACACAAATAAAAATGTTTAATTAATTAATCGTCTTATCCGACGAAAGCCTTCGGCGAAGGAAAAGTTATAATTGAATTAGACATTTTTAATTTATTTTTAATCGAAGGAAGCAAAAAGCTTTAATTCGGAGTGACGTGCTGAGCTTATGCTACGAAAAACTAATCGAATAAATGCCTGAAATTAAAGCATGGTTTTAAAAGACGGATTATTTACTCCATCATTAATCTCGCCTCCAATTTTATTTCATTTAATGAACATTTTTGGAAATGTTGATGACAATCTTTAACGAATAAATGACACGTATACGTTAGCCTAAAGATGCAGATATAGTAGAACTCCAATTATCCGAATCAATTGGGACCGGACCCCATTCGGATAATCAAAAATTCGGATAATTGGATT
>JAQGBX010003271.1:0-17781 GCA_034698745.1 Megaphyllum sjaelandicum
CGGACTCTAATTTGGCAATGTCTGTCTTTAGATGTGGGCTCCATACTTCGCTTGCAAATTCTAGTATTGGGCGGACAAATACTGTAAAGGCCCGCCAAAGGATTGATATATCATTGCATTGAAAGCATTTTCTGATGAGATTAGCTCTCCTGTGTGCTTGTAGAGAAATTTGTGCACAGTGGTGGCTGAATTTTAGATCCTGGTCAAAGGTGACTCCAAGGTCTTTTTGGGTGACCACTTTATTGATAGTGTTGCTGCAGATACTGTAAGGGAATTTCGGGTTTCCATAACCAAGATGTAAAACGTTGCATTTTTCGGCAGCCAGTGGGAGCTGCCATTTGATAGACCACTGTGCTAAACAGTCCAGTGAATCCTGGAAATTATCACATTCTACCTGGTTATTTGCATTTTGAACTAATTTGTTTGCTGATAGCAGGGTACCGAGTTGAATTGAAACGGTTAAAGGGACACCCTGCACGAGAGATTGAGCTCGCTTTCTTCGAGATGGTGTTGCTAAAAATAATGTTTCGCCCACCCTAGCTCAGGAGTGCAAGCCCGCAGGCTTCGAATAATTGGTCATAAAATGTGAAGATAAGGTGGACTATGATCTACTTTCATTCCACTTTGGCTGCAATTGAAAGTAATGATAGGCCTATAAATTTCGATCGAGTTCGATCGCGTTATTTACCACGAATCAATTACGAGCCTCGCGTCTCCAAAAATGACGCAAGACGCACCCCATTGCGTGCTGGACCTCGCGCCATCCAGCCTTGGCTTTGACTTAATTATTTAATGATGCCTTCGAGTGCCCCCGATAGGGGTCGCCTAATTAACTCGCTGCACCTTAAATGACCTTACCTGCCTCGCGTTATTTGAGCTTACCAGTTTTTGTCCCGTTCGCTCAGGTTGGCGTTATTTGGCACGTGGCCAACTTGTCCTGCCCAAAACATGTCACATGTCACGTTGTCGAAAATTTCACGCGAAAAAGGAATGATGAAGCGTGCGTGACACCGACGAAACTACCGCTTAGGAATGCGATTCCGCGAAAGGTATTTTTGGTGTCTCGGACTTTGTGGTGGACCCTTTTTTCAGCAAGTTTCATAGGTTTTTCAATTCGCGTTTATTGTTTTCCGTCTCAACTATTCTTTGGTTCTTCGATGCATCCTTGCAGGTTGAGCACCTCTTATAGCCCTAAAACCCCTAAATTCAGCCAACTAAAAGTATTTTTATGCGATCATAATCACTAAATTCCTTCAACGTTGATGCGTATACTTGGGTTTAAAACATTAATATTACGATTCGATTCCATCTCATCACGTTCAGTCCATAAATTATATAGTATTTTTGCTTGATCCGAAAACAGACTTATGCTTCACCTCGTAGTTGGATGCAGAGTGGTAAGCGCCTGCAATAAGCATTCGATGTATTCTTCCCTTAGTTTGCTTCCAGAAACTAGTGACAGCAAATTAGCAACAAGAAGTTCCTCTACACGTTCCCTTTAGTGTTATATTGAAATTGTTTTTAGAGTACATGTAAAACATTTTGCTCTCTTCTGTAACATTTGTTCCAGAACGTGATCTATTTTGCATCAGAATTGACACAAATCAATATTTTTCATTTTGTGATAAAACAAGTTGCATCCATGCGTGGTACATATGTAATGTATTGCCATGCATATTAAAATAAAGTACTGTAGAACCTCTCTTATATGAACTCATCAGCATGTGGCTCCTGCCCACCACACGGTGCGCTTTTTTGGCTGGCACAGGCCTCAACCTTGGGAAATTAATTAAAAATTAAGTCAAAAACGCAAAAATTCCTCCTGTTTACAAAAACCAACCTAGGGCATGGATGAACCGTGATGTTTTTGTAGACTGGTATGATAACACTTTCATACTTTTCGATTTTTCGATATATGAACTTTCGATTATATGAACCACGTACATCTGGTCCCGGTTAGTTCATATAAGAGAGGTTCTGCTGTACATGTATACGTGCAATGCAATGACTGTCATTTTCCTGAAGCTGCATGAAATGTACATGATCTGTACAGTATACTGCATATGCGGTAACCTCAGCAATGTCGTTTTTACTGAATGTGCTCATTTCGCTCGACGTTAACCGGAAATTGGCGATATTTGAGTTGTGACACCAATGTTGATCCCGCGTCTAAATTGACAGAGTTCCGCTATAAAAGAAGCTCCGGGTGCTCTTTGGGATGACTGCCACGCGTGTTTAAATCTGATTTATCCCAGGGATTCGCATAAAATGTACTTTGCGCGAACCAATCAATAGTGTGGGGCAGAAGCAGCATATATCTGCTTTTTGCAACAGCGCATCGACTATATCGATGTTCGATCCACTTATATCCGAGGGAACTACCGTAAATCAATTTGTTTAAAACCTTGCCTTTTGCATCAGATAGTTGAAATGAGGAATGAAGCGCGTGTATATACGATAGCGTGGTTATCCGTGACCCACGCGAATACAAGATCCACTCGGATTCATTATGCAAATATTGTTTCGAGGAAATCCTCCGCAAGATCTCAGAAACTACTTAGATATCCACCCCACGCCACGATTCTACTCCATGCATCCGTTGATACGCTATATACGATACAGGAGGGAGACATTTGTTCGTTTTCCCTGCAATATCCTGCGAGAAACCATGTCCTAGGTTGATGTTCGGAGAATTGTACCCATTATACGTGAGAACCACTGGAGCTAGGATAAGTATTTTCTTTTTTGAAAAAGTCCCACGAGAACTGCGTTCATGCCAAATGCCGTCCTTTTAACTTAGTAATGTAATGCATATGCCTGTAGCCCCGGACTTATCAGCTTGTTATCAGGAGTGGGGGCCGAGTCCCGGTTTGGGGGTTCTGCGCATTTTTGTCCCGACCTACATGTGCGTGTACATTTAACCTGTTGTTGAAACTGTATACATGTATAGCGACCTTCGATATTACAATTGAGCTCCAAAATTCAAATTCCAGGCAACGTACGAGAAACCGAGGTAAAAACGCACGTTTCCCACGTAGGTATATCGATGAAGTGAGTCTGTACTTTCACACTCTTCGATGAACTTCACTTTTTGAGCCTGATTAAAATGATCGTCATTGTGGCAGTACCTGGCAACACCGTCCATGAAAGGGAATGGTATGTGCTACGTATGGAATTCAAGAAGTGCACCTCCGCACGGTGCGTTTTCCCTTCATAATTTTCTCGATCGATGGCACGCACTGCATAATTGCAAATTGCGTTTTGTGCTGCTTTTTTCGAGCTTTTATCAGTGTCTATTATGTCATGAAAATGATTGCTGCGAAATTTGCGGCATTACACAAGTAATAAGGTATACTCATTTCTATTGATTTTATTTAGTAAAATGTGCTGATGTTAATATGGAAAAGGTTCACGGGAATTTGGTTGCTCGATTAAGTTTCATCTTAAGTCTTAAATCTTTTCTTATCTTAGCTCCATCCGCGTTGCAAATTGTGTTTTGCGAAGCCTGTGTAGTGATGAAATGTAAAAGCAACGGAGAGCGCATTTCAAACACTCAGCGCCATCTTCATGTACGATGCTATCGTTACACTATAAATGGCGTCAATATGGGATATTAAAAAATATGGATCGGTTGTTAAATCGAGCTTTCAGAATGATTTTTCTGATCTCTGTCTGCTGTTTCACTCATCCTTGCCACTTGTGCTGGTTAGTGGACGTAATTTATGCAAGGCCCTAGTGGAGTTTCGCCTTCATATCGCAGTATTCTGTGCTTCATGTCCTGGTATATATTTCTCGGTAATAATTTGCGCTTGAAACAATTGTTTCAAGGACGGCTTTTATGGTTCCAGATGTTTCAACGCTGAAATGCCACCCATACTGTAAGCCACATCTATACGTGTGCCATCAGAGGAACATTAATTAACGAGAAATGTGACGCAAAGCAAATATTTTTCTCCCGTAAAACCCGACGCCTGCTGTTTGCATATGGAATTAATTGAGATGTTTTCGGATATCAATGAGTCATTCCGAAAGAACAATTGGTCTAGTCATGTGATGGACGAGCGGAGAATGTGGAGCCCTAATGTACCGGTACCAAAATTCAAGGTAGAATGCTTCTGCGACGAATTTCCAGAAGGTAGAATATAAAGTAAGCTCTAAACTGTATATTTGCAACGCTGTGCAGCGGGAATTCCCGGGGCGTTTGTGATCTCTTCCAGCTGGGAGTGTGCAAATTGATTCGAACCATGCCAGCTTTCAGAAAATGCCTAAGCCTAATACAAAGGTAGGACTTTCCTGCAGTTTGCTCACGTGTGGGTGCAACGCCGTAAACAAAGGTTTTATTTTTCTTTGGATGAAAAGCAAACGGTTCTCAGAACACGTCCTAGACGTCTCGAGAAATAATGCGCCCTCTATGATGCATGTCGCGCAACAGGGTGGTCTGTTTGTTGCGAGGGAACTTGAGGCAACTATAAACCAAGAACGGAGACAGGTTTGGTATAGACCAGGTGATTGCAGGTGGATGGATGGCAGAAGTGATGGGTTTTGAAAATCCCTTTGATCTGGATGCCAGGGCCAAATTAGCATGTGCGAAATGTGATGGGGCAATCATACGGTTGGCGAATGCCTGAGAAGCTATTCCGCTAAATAAAACCTGGGGATTTTCCACCATACAAATTGATCTGTTGTTTTTTTCTCACGCAATTGTTTAATAATGAGATACATGTATGTTTTCCCAAAACTACCCTGGTTTTTATATTGACGATTAATATTTTTTTGTAAATTTTTCACTGAAAAAAAATTAGAAAAACAAACTACAGTCATTATTAAATGACGTTCGTTACAACCAAAAAAATGTCTAATGCTTGTTTTCAAGGTGAGCTTAAAAAAGTAAAATTCACAAGAAATGCAATGCGGCACTTGTGCTACAGCAATTGATCATTATTTAGAAGAAAAAAATAATTCGAGCAAGAATATTTCAACCACGTTTGAACACGATTAACGATAACAACAAAATGTCTTTGATTATTTTTTTTCTAATTGTACTGCAATTTTATTTCTGCACAATGTTGATAACTTGATAACAAAGATTTCAATTCACAAAATCAATTCCGAGAGTTAACATTATAATGAACAAAGGTCGCGATTGCACAGATTTACACGTTGGAGCACATACGTGTAAAATGGGATTCAAGTTCATAAAATCAATGCGTTGCACGTTGAAAAGAAATGCATTTCAAAATTCGTTTGAAAATTTGCATTGATTGGAACTCATGTTCATGTAAAAATACTTTTCCGTTATTAAAATGCATTTTCAAAATGTATTCTTGTAATGGATTCTCATCGATGCATTTTTTAATAGATTTTAAAAACGCGACGTATTTTTAAATGCATTACAGTACTGTAAATGTACTGTATTTAATCTGTGCATGTTTTTAAATGCATTTCTGTTCAATGCGTTCTTTCGGACTTAATACCGTTGATTGATTCACGAGCAACAGGAAGTCAAAGATTCTCGGGGCTCTAAGACGTTGCTTCAAAGCTGAAAATTACCAGTTGATGAAGGTTTATTATCTCAGCGGACAAACATCGATAATTAGAACGATCGCAAGACTGCCGTTTGTTTTTTTTTGGAATTTTCGTTGAAGTCCCAAATTCAGCAGTTTCATCGGCAGTTCTGGGATCTATTTGATTCGGTTGAGTTTTCGGAGAAAGCTTAGACTGACGTCAAATGCAGCGTCCGTTCGGGAAATCGAATCAATGTTTCTACGTAAACGTCTGTCGAATCTGTGCAAATGTCGTTGTTGCTCCGTTCGGAATTGAATTTTCGCAGGATGCCGCTTTTCCTTTTTCGCAACTCCCCGGTGGCTTCGGGGCGCATGTGTGGTTGGGGCCGGCTTATAGTCGATGCGGGGCCCCTCGAAAATCGTGGCCCCGGTCTGAGCGCCGCTATATGTACATGTAGGTCACCGAATTCGTTATTTCTGAGCGCGCGACGTATAGATCGACTCTGTGGTGAAGGAATGCGACCTACATGCCAGAAATCGATAAGTTGCCCGTGTTTTTAAAGACAAACTGGGCGTATGACCGGGGATTTAACGGCGTCCGACACCAGGAGGCGCCTTTGGAACAAAGTTGCCATCTGCGGCTAACGCTGAACCAGCAAATTCATTAAGGCGCTATTAATATTAATTAGCCTTTTGGTTTCTAGTGCGCGCTGAGGAAAATTACCATTGGTGGACTCGCTATGATCCTGGTTTATGAAACATCTTGGAGACGACCATTTGGGTGCGGCCAATACTTAAATGTGGTTTGTTTGCAAAAAAGAGAAATCTGGTTTTTGGTCGTAAAATTGTTTTCTGCTATCAATGCGATCCCGAAGCCAATTATGCTTGTAATGTTGCGTTTTTTGAACTCAATCTCGCTGTAGTACAGTGTGTACTGCCCTATAGTGGTCGATTCTCTGTGAATATTTTGAAGATGGTTTAGGCATAAAATTTTCGGCATCCGTTTCCATATTTTTTATTTTTTTATGTTGTTGTACTGATATTTTTTGTTCAATTATCAATATTTTTTATATTTATTCATCGTTTAGTTAAATATGTTATTATTTTTGTTAACATTTTCGATAATTTGTTATAATTTTCGACATTGTTTAAAAATGTTCCATATTTTTGCTTCCATCGAAGGAAAATATAACCGAGAGGAAAGATTTTCACAATTGTTTAAATTTCTCGCCCTTTAATTTTATTATTTTAGTAGGCTATTTAAAGTACAGTGTAAGTTAAAATTTATATAAAGTTATGCGAACGATGGGCAATATTTGAAATTTCATAAAAAATAAATAAAGAGCTGCACTTAAAATCTTTACCTAAAACGAAAGTTAGCTCAAAAAATTGTGGGTCTCGAGGGTTTTGGTCTGATGTCAGAATTCAGAAGTGAAAATAAGTCTTGTCAACATGGTTTGCAGGCCGTGGAGTTTCATGCGTTCATTTGTTAACAAAACTATTTCGCAGAATACACAAAATAGCACTTCTTGTCAAAAAAAATTTTTCATGGAAGTGATTCTCTTTCCACGACTTTTAGAGCTACCGCCTAAGAGTTTTCGTGTTCTTAGTAAATAAATTTTCATTCTGGTAAAAACTTCCGCACTACGCAAGCTAGCTTTTATCTAGAAGATTGCGTTTTTGAACGAAGGATTTTTAAAATCCTTTTTACAGGGCTTTTGTACTTTAGGAAAGGTTTTTTTAGGCGAAGAAGCCGAATTGATTGAACCTGACTAAACTTCCGTGAAACCCTTAACGAGGACACGGAAATTCTGATGATGTATATGCACGGAAATTAGCAATTGCCCTTAATGTGCACCGCGCGCAACCCGATTTGGGTAACGCATTTGAGACGTAATTACGAAACGCCTGTCCAAGTATGCGAAATTAATGGAAAAGGAACGCGTGACGAGCATTGCCGTTATAAGCCCACGTCCGCATTTGTATTCAGAGAACAAAGAAAACCACGTGTTCGGGCTGATAATTGCCCGTAATTAATAGGTTTGTGAATAAGGTCACGTTAAGACTACTTTTCGCGACTGTTTACGCCGCGGTTGTTTTCTGATAAACGACAGTTTTCGTCCCGCAAATTAATTATGTCATTGATTTTTCCTCGACAGAATTTTTTTTCTACCTCATTATTCGACCACCAACTTTGACCTCGATTCGACGAAAGTTCCCCCTTTGGCTCGTTTTGAATTTAATGTAGAAGTTCCCCCGTAAGCGAGCAATCACTGACAGCTTCGCGGCTTTCGAATTGCCCTCTGCCAAGGGGCTGCTGATAAACTCGTTAACGATTTTCGGATAACGCGCTTGAGTCATGCAGATTCACTGCGAATGCTGTTTCGAGAATTTATGAGTAGAAAAATGAAAGTTGAGAATAACGTTACGAGAATTGCCAGATTACTTTCCCGCACTTAATGTTTAGGATGGGGTTGCTACTTATTACGAAACCTACGCACGAAAGGTAAATTACTCCCAACGTCGTCTTGCCTTTCGACTTCTCACTATTGTATTACAATTTATGGCAGAAAAACTCCAAAATATCCCGAAATGCTATTATTTGTAACGTTAACCGGTTTTAATCAGCTTCGGTAATATATTACACCTTTACCAGAAGGTGAGGTTTTGCAACCGGAAGTTGGTGGCGTGCGGTAACTGACGATCACCGCAATGGTTGGGGATTACCGGTAAAGAACTTTTATGTTCAATAACACTACTATTTGCCAGTAATTTTTTTTAAACGATAGAAAATGGACAAGCTGTTCAAATACATTTGTTTCAATTGAAACAAGGTATACATGTACTTTTGGACAGTTTCAAGGTTTTTAATGTCACCTTCAACTTAAACCTTAACGCTGGATTTTTATTTTAGAAAGAATCCAACGTCTCATTTCGATAATGGCCATTTTTAATCCAGTTATGTTCTAGCACAGGCTCTTAATAAATTATAACATGATAACATTTGTAATACCATTCATATCAGGTTATATGGTGATGAAATGATAGCGTTGGGGCTGGCCTGGTTACCATAGAAATTACCTCTAGCATTGCACTCGAGATCATTTATCATATTTTCACTATCCTTTTCCAAATTTACCAATAGTCCACTCACACAAATTGAGCTATCACATTTTTCCTGGATAATCATTATTGCTCATATTGTCGTGCTTAGTAACGCTAACAGCAAATGTTAAAATTTGCGAAAGGTAAATGCAGTCAAAATATGGCTCAAATCATTCAGAATTATTCCGCACACGTTATGCATCAATTGGTCTGGGCTTACACCCTTCCTTGTATGATGAATTATATAAACCTATATGCCATGTTTTAATGACACGCCTTTTTACTATATTATATAATATCGTAGTACCTTATGATGATTTTCTGTAGCACTTTCGTGTTTATTTAGTGCGGAAATAGGCTTCCGTCGCACTCTATTTGAATGTTGATTTTTGGGTTAATGTATTGCTTTGTTTTTAGGTCGAGCACTTCCTTACCCCCCTTCCATTTCATACCTACCTCAATTGAATTTAAAGTCTGGTTGCATGGTTGTCCAAGGTAATATTTAGTTGGAAGTAAAATTACCACGCTGTTTCCTGTAGAATTATCCTGGATACCTCGTCTCATAAATTCTTCACAAATAAAACACGAGTACGTCAGAAACAATCATAAACTTAATTTATGACTATAGCCACAGTTTTTCTTCGTGGTGAGTAGGAGTACAGAAAGTATTTTTAAACGGTTGAAATTTAGCCTTTCACGAGTCTATTAGCGTTTTAAATCAATGTCACCATTGATGTCGTGTTTTCTACGCAACGTTCAGTTTTGACAGCCCAATGCGTGAGATGTTTCATTGTTCCTGCTTTAAAAATGGAATTGCCATCACAAATAGCTGACACTCGAGGACATAAAATTGATTTACCATTTGGGATTTACAGGTTGTTGTCATTGATAAGCTCGTAGTCACACTCGAGCTTTCACTTTTAATTAGAAGTATTTTTTATTTAGTCTTCTTTCGCACGTTATATGCGGCAATTTTTCCGTTAATAAAGTGTGAGATAAACAAGTTCAGATTGCTTCGATTTTATTTTATGCTCTTGGGCCATAAATAAAGTGACTCGATTTAAAGGAGAAAAAAAAAGGAAATAACGTCAGAATAAATTACTTTACGTCCTGTTTCTAGGCGGTTGTTGTTAATCTTTTGGGTTGCGTTCTTATTAATAACTCAAATTAATATACACATATATATTTAATTAATGGTTGTTCAAACTCTCTTAGTATTAAAATATATGGCTATCATTGCATACGTTGTATTAATGAAAGGCGCTTTCTATGGTTACTTCTCTCTAACCCTGATATTTGTATGTGTATTTCTGTTATTCGAGTTGAGATAAAATTAAAATTGTTCTGATTCCAAATTAAATTTACACTGAAATGCATATACAGGTGCACAATTAAATGCAATTGTTTTATCAAATGTAAAAGCGTTTTTTGTGATTACTTCTATATTTTTATATATTTCTATTATTCTAGTTAAGAGTTCAAGTTAGAATTGTTTTTTTTTCCCTATTAAATTGCCTGGAAAAAGCTGAAACTTAAATTTTTATGATTTTTTTTATACGAAACCTCGCTGGGAAAATTGCCGAAACTCATTTTTTTATTAAAACCTCAAAATACTAGCGGTACTCAAACAAAAGCTTTATGTGTATCTATACAAATTATACAAATCGTGTGCAAAGGAAAAGCTTTTAATTGGTTAAATAACAACGAGAACCTCGAGTGAATTTGTTCAATCCAATTAACATGGTGAATTTACACTCGTAGATTCACCACTGCCAAAGTACGATTCATAAAATCATCTATATGAGTACCCTTATCGCCTTATCGTTATGCAGAAATCGTAGTACGTTCTCGTCTATTTTGTCAACCTGACGACCTGTTGCGGATGCTAAAACAGACTTCAACGAGCAATAACTGCAGCAATGGCTTCTTAACACCGGTTTTCGTCTAAAAGTCCTTGCTTAAATCTGGTCAAAATGGTCGTAAATGTTGCGAAGCAATTACTTTGTACTGGAAATTTACGCCCCATAACAATCCGGGATACGAAAGCGGGGAATTCAATAACTTTTTTTTAGCGGTGATGTTTTTCTGCGAAGTGAATACCTAAGGGAGTACAGTATTGGTAGATAACCCATTCTAGACGCAACGCCCATGACTTCACTGATTTTGTTGTTGAAAAACATGTTTTCGATTGCAATTCTGAGAATTTTCTTCCTAGCCTTTATGGCAATGTATGATGGAATACTTTTTGCGCAAGTATCCTGTACATGCATGCAGTATGTAATCTAATACGAAAATGAAAGGAATTGTCCCGTTACCACGCCGCGATTATTTATTCAGTTTGATAATGCGGGGATTATAGACATTATCTTTTCAGGTTATCCAGCAGTTTTTTTTTTTGTTGTTTTTGCTCAACTGCAGCGCTAGATAATTGAGTTTTTAACTCGTTGCTCGTTAAAAATTGCTTATTGATTTCTGCCGTTGATTACAGCCATCTGATTAAAACACTATTAAAATCTAGGCTAATTACGTTTTATGAAATTATCCTCGCTTTAGGCTATTTCGTTGTACGATCTTATCAGCTGCTGCTCCAGTTGCAGAGGATTAAATAATCCGCACACTTCAGATGAGCTTAATTGTTTTTGGAAAACTTTGTTCATAGGTTGATTTCTGAAAATAAAATAACTAATACCCAGATGTCTGTTGAATTTTTTAAAATTAAGAAATGTAGTTTTAATCTACGCCATTGGTTAAATTTAGTAAGGATAACTCGGACAGAAGCTTAATGAATCGCACTTTTGCAGTTGCGAAGTAACATGCTTAAGAGGAATGCATTACATGTACACTCGTGTCCAAAAGCTAAACAAAATTTAATTACGCAGGTATACATCATGTACATGTTCTCGTGAATATTGGACAATTATGCTTAGATTTTAGACACGAGTGTACTTGGCTCGTAGAAAACGATAAACGGCCAATTGAGAGCATTTTTTATATCAATTAATGCGTGTCGATTTTGACCACGTGACTTCACGAATGCTAAAGTGTGTACACTTCACTATCCTTTTTGGACATGTGCATTGCAAACAGGATTACTCAGACAAATATAAAAGTGAAAATCACTTTAAATTAAATGCCCGAACCCTTGCAGGTAATCGTGTTTTTGAAAAAATAGGGGTCACGTTTGCACCTCACCTTCTATATTTGAACCTACCATTTGTAACATACTGTATGTCTCGAGTATGCATCACAACTGTCACGTCTCGCTCACACCTTGATTCAGTGGAGAATCACGAGTGAATTTTGCAATTGTTAGGATTCATAATTTTAGATATTCTTGCTTAAAGTGGGGATTAAAACATGCACGGAACTAGGTTTTAGCCCCATGGCAGAGTTCTTTTTGAATTTTTCCTGAACATCAGCTGGAATCACCGAGCAAGAACTTGCATCACCTTTGACCTAGGTGAAGGGTTAAACGAAGTAAAGTGTATTAATTGCCCGGGCTTCATGTTGTGCGATTAAACACTGTTGTCCATTTATCAAAACGGGTACGGGTTGCTGGGGTTGGTGTGCCATTTTAATTTCAGATATATGCAACGGTGCACATGATTATTTATGCAACGAGTGCCATTATAAGGATGTTAATATAGCTGCGCGCTTATAGTTGGTATACGCACGACATGGCGCTTCCATTAGCTTAGTCTTGTTTGCGTAAATGACCGTAAACAGATAATAAAATATTTATGAACGTAATGGTACATACAGTATATAGCGTTACCGTACTCTAGTTTATAGAGCAGTAATTGAAAGAAAAATAACCTCGAAAGATACGCTTCGTGGCGTGTTAAATCACGCTGTTTACTCGAGAAATTCACCCGGAGCCGAGTGGAGAAAATCCTCTCCTGAGTGTTTATTGTCAACATTAATTTACCATGTTTATTATGTAAATTATGTACTGATCTATTTTTCAAAATTTGGTCTCATCTTGCGCGCGTGCGTTCTTCGCAACCCTTTTATTGCAAACTTAATGCAAATTGAAAAGACTGAGATTAAGCTTAAATACATGTACGAGATTTCATGAAATTTTTCATAAATGGTCGGTCAAATCAAAAAGATTTCAATCCCGTATATAGTTTTGGGTATCATACTCCGAAAAAGTACTTCAAATTCTGTAGCATTCATCGTTGTTGCTCTTATAGATCATATACCAAAGAGTTCGTGCAAGAGAACAACGAAATATCTGCTGTTTCTTAAATAGGGGAATTTTACTGCGAATCTCATAAAATTCTCGTATCTCGCTCTATAGTTTCTGGAAATTCCCTTGGCGCTCCATATTTTCGGAGATGGTGAGGCATTGAAATGTCTCAGTAATACGGAATATGCAGCTTTGCAAAAGCCCATTAAAGTTAATAGACGTACTGGCACGCGCATGTGCATGTACATGTACATGTATATTTAAATATACTAGCTTTTTGGTTGGGTTAAGACTTTCGTTGTAAAATGTTCGTACGTTGCGGAATACTAACGAAACATAACGTTTGCAGTTTCAATTTTCAAGTGCTACACGTACGAGCTTTATAGTTTTAATAAATACACGGATGAAATAATGAAATAAACGAATTTATCACATTGGTCGTATATTCAATACGATATGTGAAGGTTTTCGCAGAAATCGAAGAAGTCCCTTTTTTCAACGATGCAATTTTTTTGCAGATTCGCGAATCTGCAACATAAAAATTCAGTTTAAAATTGGTAACATTCGTGTTGAAAACAATTCTTTGGTTGTTTTAAGGATGTTCAACGTTGGCCTATTTCTACACACCAGACAATTCTTTGGAGATCTTTGGAAGTTTTGAAAAGGTTCTCCTATTTGACAAAAAAAAAGTCCTTCGGAATAAGTTTTGTGTACTTGAAATTTCAGCTCGTATAACGGACACGAGCCTGTGAGCGCCAGATGTACTCGTATAATGTATTTTTATTTATTTCACATTCATATTTATTAGCGTTACGCAGGCGCAATTCCGTATTATCTGTCAAGTCCGCTTTCTTTCGTTCTTTGAAGCATTTTGCACCATTTCATTGAAACTATATTTAGTTTTCGGAAAGCCAAAATTGAAATACGAGGTTATCCAGCTATTTTGAAAACGCAGCATAGATCCAGAGGAAAAACCTAATTCAGTTTTTATTTATGAGGTATGCTGGAAGATGTCATTTATCAGCTTGTAATATCGCCCTATTTATGGGTGCCTTTATGGAATCATGCCACGTATTTTTTCCCTCTTTTCAAGCCTATTCAATTATTATACTTATATTCCTCAACTATAATCTTTTCAGGCTTTGCTGGCATCCTTTCGACATCGAAGGGTAAGAGGAAAAACTTTTTATGGCAAATTATTATATGCCAATGCCTTTTTTTTTGTTGGAATGCCTGTGCTATTTATATACTTTAATTCGTTTATTTGAACATTGATGAAATTTCAATCTTGTAGGGCAGCGAGTATCAGGAGAGCTAATTTCTCTCGAGATTCAGTACGGTGTGATGTTATTGTTGTATCCAGGGTACAGAATTAGCTGTTTGTGAACTGAAAACTTGAATGTATGTCGTCACTTCCTAACTCAATCCGATAACGAATACGTGCTTGGCATCACTCATTTCTGTACAAACTATTCAATTCTCGTTTGCAAACAGTCGATTTTTCCTGTCTCATTTTTGATAAAAGTTTTTCAAAATGTTGGCTGACACCCAGACCGGAATTTACTCCATAGATTGCACGTAAAACGGAAACACCTAAGGAAATGCCCGTTGTATTCTCGCAAAAAAATGCAAATTAGTTTCCAAACATCTCGTCTGCTCATCTCGTAAAAAGCTCCGTCAACACGGTGCTCAAATTTGCTTCAAATTCTGAGATAAACTCTCCCTAATGGGCTCTCAAAAGACCTCGGTTGTGCAAAAGAGTAATTACACGTAAATGTGCTGCACGCATTAGGTACGATCCAAAATTGAAGCCTTTAATGGACAGGGACATTCTTCCTTCAGTTAACGATTTTTCTCATGCTGCGTTGTCACGAACATCAGGCTGATGGGTTGGACAAAATAACGTTATGGGACTGGTGATTAACTCGGGCTTGAATAAAGTCACTGCAAACTTCACTCCTGGATGCCGTTATCTTCTCCAGTTTTATTACCTTTACTATATATTGCATATAAATGTAAACACCTTAAAAGTTGCAGTCCATGAAATCGGACGAATTGAGGCATCTAACATACTTTTACAAAATCGAAACAATGCACCTCTTATTCTCAAAAACTAACAAAAGTATGCACCTGCAGTTTCGTGTTTTTTTCCTAATAATTTTGGAATTAAGCCTGATTCAATCGCAATACATGTACTGATTCTGTGGAGGATTTCACAAGTCGTACTCGAGAAATGCAAAGTTAAAGTACCGTAATTATGGACGATGCAATCAACGTGAAATCGAAATCGGATGCATGATTGAATATGCGTGAAACAGGTTCCTCCTCAACATTTTGTCAGTTTTTTGAAGCATGCAGTGACAGTGACAGTAAAAGTGACAATGTATTACTGTTTAAAACAGAAAAGGTTTCACCAATGATTCGATAAGCTGCTTTCAAGGGCAAACATTTGCCTTGCAATGCAAAGCTGTCTAAATACACACCTATATATAAAGTGACATTTTTACGAGCTACAGTACATGTCTGACTACTGGTGTTGCTCGAGTTGGGCTCGGTTAAACGTGTCCATTTATCTGTCAGTTCGAAGTAATTCTAAGCAATTAATTGAAATTGGAATGAACACATGGGTGCCACACATACACTATTAGGGATCATCCATAAAGTACGTCCTGTATGTTTCCAGATTTTTAGACCCCCATCCTCCCCACCCCGTGTCCTGTTTATGTAACCCTCCCCCCACATGTCCCGTCCAATTTTGAAAACAGCTTGAAAACGTCCCCTTACGGATGGCCCCTTAGCCGAATGCATCCTTAGTTGAAAACTTTTCTGAACTTGCTTTCCAAATTTAAATTAACACTGTTTTTGATTATACCCCAATCTGATGCTCCCGTTTTATTGTCCCATTTCAACACGCGCGCTAAATACTCACGATTATTGCTCGTGCAATTTTAACAAACGTGGATTCAATTTGATTTGAAAGGAGCGAGGGAACCGGTACAATTCGGTTCGTACCTGGTTATCACATTTATCAGAGTTCGATCGAGCCTGGACTTTAGGAGCAAATAAATGAGCGAGTCGAGTGTAAGTCGACTGGCCAATTTCATTTTCGAATCGTAAAAGCGTGGTTTGAGCAGGATGTTGTTTTCTGATTGCAATTCGCGTGAAATCGGCTGAAAATGGTCGCAGCTAAGCGTGATGTGACGTCGCCACCAACTTGTTGCGTTACCAATTTTTGAGCCCGATTACGCTAGCGTGAAATGTGCCATTGCGGAAGAGTTTCTGCAACGCTGCGTGCCATTGCCCCATACCGCATCCTGGTACGGACAAGTGCGTTGCGGGGTTTAAAAATTAATAAGACAATCAGTTTTTCTGGCATCCACGTTCCGCTCGCCTACCACGTGGCCTTTGTTGTTGCTCTCTGGCACGTAGTTCTGTTTATTACTCCTCGACTATTTATTTCCTTCTTCTACACAATCCAGCTATTCTAGAAAAAGCTTAATTATGCTCTTTTTTACAAATAATGGAATGACGTAAATGCTCTTGCGCAATTGCCTTCTGACGCACGTGATTCGGTTTGCTTAACAAACTGGAGCGCCATATCGAACCAACTGCGTGTCTTGGAAATATCGAGTTTCCGGCAGAGGCCATTGAGCTTAAATTTCCGTAACAATAAAGATCTCGCAGACGGAATATCTCTTTTTAAAATCTATATTTTAATCGCCAGTTGGTGCCTCGACCGAGACTCTCGGTTTGCTATATTGAATGCCAGTTTTTGTGCAAATTCTAAAACATCCTGTTTTTCTGAACTACGGAAATGTAACGTTACGTGCATGTTACTACAAATGTTTTGTCCCTGTATGTCATCATGGCTGCTCACCATTCAACGACTGAATTGGAATAAATTTCAAGCTATACTAGTATATTTGGCACGTTTAATTTGTTCAGTAACTTCAAATGACCCGCGAGCTATTCGAAACGAGTGTCTACCTTGAAACGACACGTGCTCGCGTTTGTGGGACACTTCGTTTATACAGCGCACATGTACTTGTACGTGTACAATGTATATTTATTTACCGGTTGATGACGTCAATGACGAGATAAGTGTAAGGGGGATATGAACCATGCAGATGTTGCCATTTTGAAAATAGAACTAACTGCTCTCCTGTTAAACGGAAATTTAGATGTGCGTTTACACTATATGCGATTTAATGGCTTGGTGATAAGCTTATATGCTCTATTTTTACATTGAATTTTAAATGAAGTTCGTAGTTACCTTATATTTTCGTTGCTTCCTACTTTAGGCGATAAACTAAACTCGTCTTTGTTGTTTGTTAATGGTGGTACAATCCAACTATTTTTAAAATAGGTTTTTTGCACGTATTTTGGAAATACAGTAAAACCTGTTAAGAGTGACCACCAAAAAAAATGCTATGCTGGTCACTGCACTCAGCTGGTCACTATACAAAGAATGCCTGAATTAAATTAAAATAATGAAGATGTATATTGTAATTATAAATGTAGACTGTAATACATGCGGTAAAAAACCACAAAACCAAAAAATTGCATTATCATCATGTGGGCAGTATGCATTACATATAGTGCAAGTCGGTTTGCCGGCATCGCCCGGGCAGATATATATGTACTGATTATCAAATGACATATCACCAAATCTTCATTATAATATCCGATTAAATGACCTGAAAATGTCCGATTAAACCTTAAGAAAAATGTACGATTAAATCATCAACAAAATGTCAAATTAAATATTCAAAAAATGTCCGAATAAAACCTACTTCATCGCTTTCACTCCTTGTTTAAAATGCTTTTTTCGATCTGATTTACATGATTGGCTGAATTATTTGATAACCAGTGGGGGTAAAGCAGGATTTAAGTGTACTCATCTGTTATCTGGTCACTTTATAAGGTACATTGGCAATGTAAAAATTGCAAAAAAGACAACACGCACTGGTCACTGTACAC
>JAQGBX010003272.1:0-17770 GCA_034698745.1 Megaphyllum sjaelandicum
ATCAAAGTTTCAAAATTTCGCCCATAGGATTTCATAGGCTCCGCCCACAAAAATCGGTGAATAGACCCCCTTAATCGTTTTGCACGTTTGAGGTTGTCGTCGTCATGAGATTGTTTGACAGATTTTAATATTTGCATTAAATGTACACAAAATCACGGTCAATTTATTGTCGACTGCGTTGGAAATTTAATTTACAAGATTAAGCATTTGCTGAAAACATTTGAACATATAGCTCTCAAAGTAACTGGAAATTTCTTTAAAATGACATTTAGAAAATATACTTATGCTCAGTCTCTCGTGAACCTTTGCTTTCAAGGTTCAATTCTGTTTTCCTAATTTTAGCACGCCATTTTTATGATCCTGGGCGCACATGATAATTATCAACTCCTTTGTGCGATACTATCGTGTTTTCTGTTTAAAAATATCTGAAAATACGGTATGTTCAAAAAGTTCTTTTTTTTACGAATGTGAAATACGAGAAATGAAATGTTTTAATTTGTCAATTATAAAAACCCAAATGAAGTTCCACAATCCCTCCAGGCAAATGCTGAGATAGTTCCTATATCAAATCGGCCATGACCGTCTTCCTATCCCATCCCACCCTCCTTAAAATCCCAAATACGGAAAACTTAATTAAAAATTATGAATTTGGGGTCAGTCAAATTATGTAATGATCCCCCTGCCACATGGTACTATGTACTGACTGCAGGGTAAAGAGTAGAATTAGATAAGTCTTAATTACTTTCAGTTTGAAATTTTTCTTTTTAAAAGCCATGGTTAGTAAAATGCTCGGAAATATGCGCTCGACTTTTCGAACACGCCTAAAATTGCCAAGTTTCCCGATCTAACTCTCCTCGTGTATGGCCGGCTTTAAAACGATAGAATGATCGGCAGTGAAAGTGCCACGCTCATGCTTGGGGTATATTTATAGCACCATTAACGTAGAATCGAGCATCTGCTCCGACTTTAGATTCGGAGCGAATGATTTTTGCTTCTATAAAGCCGATGCGTATTTTTTTTATTTCACTTTGGAGGAGTTGCCCAGTTGTCATTGGCCAGATCTTGTTGGGTGAACCTCGTTGCGCTGCCAAGTTTAGGTTTCCACACACACAATTTGATTACATTCACATTTTTATTACACGGCGTTGCCTAATTACACCACGCACTTTGCACAAGCCAGATCGATACGCTACGCGCTCATTTTTTCCAATTAGTGCAAACTGGAAGCCGTTTTAGTTTTCCTAGCCTGACCCCTAGATAGTCATGCCCGGCTAGCTCGGACCAATTGCAGTCCTTTTGGGGATACCCAAAAAAGCGGATGGTGGAAGAGCAAATCGTTTCTTTTCTTCCAAGCACTCTGCGGATGTGCCGACTAGTTGATTTCAAATTTCTGCATCGGCGTAATTGCAACGGTAGCTCGATTGCTCTCAATTTAGCGAATATTGTCGTGTCTTCTTCGAGATATCTGCACGTTTTTTTGCCCCGGTCCTTCGAGGATTCGTTACAGAAACAATTTCTTTTAGGGAATTCACAATTACTTCTCGAATGCGTTGTAGATGCACGCTTTTGCACTCGCGACTCCTCGACTGGTAATTGCAAAAACCGTAGCTCTAGCCTAGCTGGGAAAACTTGGAGCATCCTCTGATTGGAAGTCGATTTGCTATCCGCAATTTCTAGGTTTTCGATTGCGTTACGAGGGCAGTGAGAAATGGAGCCTCATTTTATGCAAAACTGTGCATGCTCATTTTTGAAAATCGAAGGTAAAATGAGCTGCTCAGTTTCGTATCAAGAGATGTATAGGACAATTCTCGGTTTCGCATTATACAGCGGTTATTATGCTACTGTATATGGAACCATTTTTCATATCAACTAAATCATTTTATGTAAATTATTTAGTAAAATTGTGCTCTAGTTGTTCTGCGAACTCTTATGAGCCTTAATTATAACTCGTATATCGTGCCAGTTGAAACTTTTGAAATATTCCGTTTATCTTGTATAGGTATTTTCCGAAAAACGGCTTGGAACTGCGCACCGCGAAGCATATTTTGAGCGGATAATATTTCTGTTCAAGAATGTCTACAGAAAGCTTATGTTTATCGATGATTAATTTTTAAAACATTTTTACGTATCATTTCTCGTTAAACCGTGGCTATTATACTAGCTAAAAAAATTAAAACATTCGTATATATAATCTCGTGAGTTACTCCATATTTTACGATTCGTCTGGTTGTGAAGAAACACTTTTCCTTTGTGGGCATACGGAAACAATCTGCTTCCGAAACCAAAATCGTATTTTGACATGGGCTGGTTCGTCAATTCATGGCCGGGGTTTGACAGCTATAGCGTCTGTTTGTTTTGAATAGGGCTTATGTGCTGTGCATCAGCATGCACTTGCTTACGAAAAAAAGCTGTATAGTCAAGAATGTTTGTAGTTTCTGTAACATTTAGCGTTAATTGAAAAGCTGGATTATCTCTCATACACTGTGAGTAAGCCACTATTCTTATATTGTTGGCTTTTCCGATGTAAGGTTTATGTGAAAAAGAATACGCCATTACAGTGCGCGCATGTCACGCCCAATAATAATATTCATGCTGTACCGCATTATTTCTTAATTTCATGTTTACATAAACCTGTTCTGGTTAGGCTATTAGATTTCGTGCTAATATCTCCAATTATGCTTTGTCTGGTTTAATCTTGGGTGGGGCATTTTCATACAAGTATGGTTCTGGAGGCCAGGCTCACGTGCGCGATGACACTTTTCCGATATCATTACGAGCAGCAGGGGTTTATTAAATTCACGTGTTTTGGTTTTTGTTAATTATGTAATTATGACAGTTGGTGTAACAGAAGCGAGAGTAGCTTTCCTCTTCATTTTCAATATATGGTACGTACTGTATACGTGAATGAACCTCCGAAGAATAATTTACTACGATTTTGTTGATATATACGGTATTGGCGAGTCATTATATTATGTTCCATTTAAGGGTTTTTAGTTTTTATTGCACGTTTTCTCGCTCCAAAAACGGTCTTGAAGCTCCTAACCAAAATGCATTATTATGCCTATTTTATTAGACGCTGGTCATGCTATACACACTGTACGTTTATTCATTATTTTATTAAAAAAATGACAAATAAACTGAAGTATATTATATTACAGATATTTGATTTTCTGGAAAGTCATTGCAACTATTAATATATATATATATATATATATATATATATGTATGTAGATATATATATATGTACATAATAAGTCGACAAAACATTCGCGACGAAAGACAAATATTTACAGTTACTTAAAACAAACCTGGGGCAATGCAGTTAGTTTGTGCGACAACGTACATTTGCTATTGTTATTGTTAATGTTTATGGCACAAGAACATTTAAGGGGGCACCACTGATGGTAAGAAAGAACAGTTCCTGTATGATCGGAATAATTTTATTGACACCCCGTATAAGGACTACCTATAAAGGGCAGCTCGCGTGAACGCAATAACGACGTATACATTTATTAATAACCGGAATATATTTAGGCTTATTAGCCTTTGCGTCCAAATAAAACATGAATTGGTCAAATTTGCATTCGGTCGAGCATTTTTATGGCCATCGTTTCCTCCCTCATTATGCCACCGCCATTAAGAAGATTGCAGCCTAATGATCACCGAACGGTATAGTAACCGAAGCGCTTTTTTTCTCCCCTCTTCTTTTTGAAAATGATTTGCTTGCTTAAATCGTGTAATGATCAATTCCCCAGTGCGGTTACTCGATGCCAATAAATATGGGACAGGATTTAATGCTTTTAAGTGTGGAATAATTAACGGCTGTCTTATGGCACTAATTGATAAAATGAGCAGGGAAAACCTTTTTTTCCCAATGAAATATTGGACGATTAATAGCAAACGGCAATTAGTGCGTGGCACAACATGCGAGCGCCGTTGCTCAAATGGGAAAAGACGGCTTGCTCGCGTGGATTTTTATCAAATTCGAAGCTCGCTTGCCTTCTCTCGTGGAAAACTTACAAAATGGTTTATCAATGAATAATCGAGCTATGCGAGCATTATTGGCAGCAGACTGAGATGAAAATACCCGCCTGTTATACATTAAAAAAAAAAACCTTATTCGCAATTACGATTTGTAAAAAACCGTTCAAATATATGGCAGTTCTTTAAAATAGATAAAATAATGATCATGACAACCACAACCACTATCTTGGCTTAAATTACAGCCCTTTGCAATTAAGTACCTGTAGTATTATAGGCGAGTATAATGTTGAAAACACGGGTTTCTTAGAACATTTTATGGCACTTTCCAGTATAGGCCCCTATACCCCTGCATTAACCTTTAATAATTTTTCGGATTACATGTACACGTATAATTCAGAATACATTTTGAACGAGCACTCAATTACCTGTATGGAACGCTGCATATGCACGAAAGATCTTTAGCATCTTTAGGAAAATGTAATTTGTTGATCGTTTTAACCAAAAGTTTCTCGGGTAAACCGAATATTGGCTTCGCGTTGAAACTCCTTTGGGCGAATTTGGAGGTGTCAACTGTATTGTCACTCTTTCAGGGTCGGGGGTTATCCAAATTTCTGTCCATTCGAGAAACGTGGCAACGCCTCGAAGATAACGTATTCCTCTCGCACCATACGGTCGTATTCGTCCAATCTTTTTGATTTGCACGCGAGTTTCATTTTCTTTATTGAAGTACTGTAAGCCTATATTCATCAAAATCGTGACGTGATTTAAGAGATGCTCGAGCGCGCCCAATAATCCTCGCTAGCGCTATGTCGGCATTTAGTTTTATCACCGCAGCAATCTCGGCATATCACAGCTCGAAATCGATAGCGGCATACGCCCTTAATTCATCAAAGATTATGCGTATGGAAAACTTGCTCCATGGCTTTTCATATTTGCGAGGATGCTCGAGGTGCGTGGAGATTGCGATGGCCGCGGTCGTCTCGGCTGGAATTTCGAATGCATATTTCAACTGCAGGGATGCCATCGTGCAGCCTGTCATCGAACAATGAGTTCTCATTTTCAGCGAGTGATAGGACATGCTAATTTTGCCCTATCGTGCTGCCCCGTAGCTATATATCAGTAAGATGCGCGGAAAAGGACACCGAGAGCGACGACTATACGTCATTAAAATGCATTTTCTACACGTTCGAGCGCTTCGACGTCATATTGAAGGCAGATGGACAGTTCGTATTCCTGAGCACAGCAGTTTTCTTACTTTTAGAGCTAGATGCCATCTTATCGAGCCTATAAGAACGGTTTTCATATCGAGTAACAGGTGAAAAAACGTTTTGAACGCCATTTTGCCCCGAGATGTGGGCCAAAATGGAGGGGCAAGCCATGCAGTGTGACCGATGCATCGGCGCTTATTGGGTGAACATACAGGCATTGTTCAACGATTATAGGGAAGGTTGCTTGCCGGCGTTAAAATGCCCCCACCATGTTTGAGGATAAGATTTGCCATACTCGGATGCATCATTAAAAGGCAGTTGAATCTAGATCATGGTGGATTGATGACCATTTCAAAACACTGCCGTTCGGGTTGCACGATCCGGAAACGTATACGTAAAACAAGTTCTTAATATCCATGGTTGATAAGATCAGATAGGACGTCATCGGTTATGTCATTGCGAATAACGACGGTGTGATGGCCATAGAAAACAACTCAAATTACATACAGTATAGCTATCTAACATCAATTGCCAAAGGTTGGTTCCTAAATGAAAGCGTTTGACGGTTAGCGCCTCGTTGAATGAAGACTGCGTTTATTAACTGTCGCGATTGACAATCGCAAATAGTTTGTTTACTTTCCTTTGTTTATACTAACCTTGAAATCGGCAAATAGTTTATCCGTATTTTGTCCGTTAATATTTCAAATTGACGCACATTGCATCGTCTCGATTGAAGAGTTTGACTATACGACTTCAGTGCGTTGATCCCCAAATAAACGTGTTTCTGGACAGCAAAATGAATTTAGATAACGTATTACTTTTTTTCGCCCATCCATTTGGCCACGCTTACACTTCAATACAATTACCAACATGTACTGTTTGCACGAAGATGCCAAAAATTCTATTAAACACGCGCGTTGTAAATCTCGGCTCATTTTCGAGTTCCGGGCCACGCCGAGTTGTTCGGTCAGTTTTTGCGCTGTAGCATATGCCATTAGCATACATGTAGTGAAAAGCTGGCGCAAAAAGCGTCTTTTCTGAAACTCGGAAATGCAATGCCCGATTGTATTAAATCTGATGAATGGATAAAGTATAGCCAATTAACGCTTATAAATAAGATGATGGTTGTTTGGCCCCGGATGCTCGCTTATCTGCGCTATTTGCATGGACGTAAATGTATTTGCACACCTCGATTTGCTGGGTATTTTTGCCGCGCGACCTTCGTGGCGCTGCGAGAGATGACAGAAGAGATAGATCAAGTGCATGATTGAACAAGGGGCTGAACTGAAATATGCACACAACCGTGTTTCTAGATAAGTGTTTTCGAAATGAGCAGCTTGGGTTCGGGTCCCAGCGTGCGTCAGGGTCCCTTCCACCGTTTCAATTTGTATGCCTAAGCACTTTGGCAGACGAAACTGCACTTCCAGAAAATTGCTTCCGCTTTTTATCATAAAACAACACGGCTGGTGCGCGACAAGGCGAGGCAACGCTTCGCCAGTGCCCGATTGAATACCGATTATGGATGTAGCTGCATGGAAGAAACAACGCCTATGGGCTGCCCCTTAAACCACTTTCACCAACCAACCAACCAACCAACCTATAGGGCTGTTGAGCAATTCGTTACGCCGGAGAACAATGTATCCATTGGATCTGTCGGATACAAAATTGATAGAAATTGGTCACGGCTTGGCAGTTCGGAACCTTTCCTCCCCCCCAGGACTTTTTCTTTTTGCATTACTTTGTTGAATAATGACGTACTATTTTCGACATTTCAATGCGTTTATTAGTTTTGGTCAGGAATATGCATTGTCTTATAGAAGATCCCTGCGGTCTTGCCGGCAATTCGGTCTATATTCAGTCGTCTGCTTATGCGCCATTTTGAATCTCGTAATTCCAAGAGTTCGTCTAAATTGTTCGTATAATTCTCCGCAACTATACTTTCTATAGAAATTTTGGCGTTCGGCCACACAAAATCCTCGAGTGTCTTTTTTTCTCCCGTTTTCCCAAAATGATGCCCGATTTGTTATGCAGTATATCTCCCTTTTTACAATGCTGCTTTATGGTCGCTATAAGATATGATAACTGACACCGTGCATAATACGCTCGTATGATAAAAACCGAGACGATCAGGTTTGAAAATGTAGTTTCCTCCAGTTATGTAACCAAATGTACATGTCTATGTGTTTTTATATTATACCATTTTCACATATGCGTTGAGCGAAAAGAATTCAATCTTAATCTGGCCTAAATTTATTGAAGTTGGAGAAGTATGGAATTAAAAACTACTGTATAAACAATGGAAAATGCAATGTGGTCCTAATATTGCCCAATTCATGTAATAAGATTTCCCATATACATGTACATGTATTATTCGCCATTTTTTCTGAGTAATTTAAGTATACAGCTTGTATTCTATGGATTTTGTTGAATATGCGTTTTGATTCCGCGGTTGCAGTTTGATTTTAACTTAATATAGAAAAATAGGGCGTTACTATAAAAATATTTACATTTTAGATTCTTAGCTTTATTACATGGCCTCTGTATTTGGTGTGACTGCTTGTTGCAATTTGTTGCTAATAAATCTAAATCCGAGCGCAGAAAACGCATAATTTTCAGGCAATTTATTCTGCTTTTATTGTTATTTTATTCTTGTCCAAGGTCCACGAAATAAACCAAACAGTGCAATTGCAAAATTATGATTTTAGTTGGTGGCTCAGATCTGAACATGCGCACATTTATCGTAACAGTATTTCTATTAATTTTAATGAAGAACATAAGTTGTTATAGTTACATGTAATACGATCTGTTGGGTCGTGAAACTCGCGAGTTTTAAACCTTGAATTTGAGTTCGACTTTTAATAAATTACGTTGCGTGTATATATTATATCGCCTGGTCGGTTCTTTGACTTATGATCGCTCTCGGATTATGGCACATTTGCAGTACGCTATTTTACTGAGGATACTGATATAGCTGAAATTCTTTCACTGTTGGTCATTGCATTATTTTCTGATAAGTAACTAGTTGAATAGCCAAGTTATCCATAAGTGGATAACACATTACAAACGAGTTTTTTTAGATTAGCCGGAACCGTTGGATATTTTAAACTGTTCCAAGAATGCACGTGCACTCGAAGCAAGTATGTTGCACCACTTGAATATGCGTTATGATGGCATAAACTGTCAGCTTTGTTGCATCAGAAAATTGAGGTTAAGTTTGCATGACCATTTGCTTACAGTGTATATACAATACACTGTACATGCGCACGCTGCTCTGAATAAACAGAATTAATTGACTATATGTTCTCCATTACAAGAATAAATTCTTTAGTAGCGAGCCAGATCCGATTGAAAGATGCAGGGATTAATCTTTGAAACATCCTGGTGTTGTTTCAAAATAAAAAGTAAAAAAGAAGTGATAATAATGCAATTTTCGTGAAATTTAAATGTCCGTTCATAAATAGTGCCACTTGTAAGGGGTATAAAAGTGTTGAATTTAGAACAGACCTATAGCCTACACATTGACAAATTGTGCGCATATTTTTTTTTTGTTCCACTTATTTTCACCATCAGCTCGATGATGATGATGATGATGAGGTTGATGATATACCAGGCTGAATATAATAATTTATGGGCTGGGCAGGCACAAAACCCCCGAAAAGACTCAATTTATCAATCCGAAATGCTGCTTCCTGAGACATGCATACAAACGTTGATCCACGTTGTTCATATCAGATCTGCGCATACGTTCGGAATGAAAAACGATGAAATCCCCAGAGTGTAATGCGCGGGAGTTTTAGCTATTAGGATTGATCGAGAATTCACCCCAGTCGGTCAGTACGTTCAACGTCTTCAGCACGGCCTAAAACCACAAAATATTCCGTGCTCAGTGGTCCGTAGATCAAAGTATTGCGTGTGATTTCGATTACTATTTAACTAAGTACATGTAAATTAAAAAAAAAAATTTCGTAACTCGCAGAATACAGTCCACTTAAGAAAACAATGACGATTGACGACTGATGCGGTCGACTCCATACACTTTAAGGGCAATCTTAAGCTCACGCATGACTCGAAGAAGGCGCTGCGGAACGAGGGTTATTGTTCGAGATGCAGGAAGTTTTTGCTAGAGTAAAAAGTACAGAAATGGAAAGTTTTTGCGTGGCAGTGAATTAAAGAGTCGTAAAGTTGCCATTAATGGATGGTCATTGCTTTTTGGCTAAAAAGGTGTTTAATGGCGCGTTCGCTATACGCGTACCTGGTTCGTCTACTCTTTTCTCCGTGGGTCGGTGTCCTCTATTTTTCACGGCCTGCACCTCTTCGGAGGAGGAGTGCGCTGGAATTCCTCAGCTTTTTTTTTTAGGGTGGATTAACTGGCAGAAATGCCTGCGTTTGGGGGGTAGTAGTTTTGTAGTACAGTGGGTTGTTGCCTCTTCCTCTCCAGTGTAACTCACCTTTCGCCCCACTTCTGCCCCCGGGGCTAACGGTGGGATGCGAATTTCCAGCAAGCCTTGACCCTGCCAAGACGAGAGTGCGTTTCAAAAGTTTTCATAGTTTTTTACGCCTTGTCTTCAAAGACCTGTTACGCGCCGCTAAACTGGCAGCCAGTCGTCGTCGTCGTCGTTGTTCTTTCGCTCTCAAATTGGTTTTTCTTAACTTTCATTTCCACACTTGTTAAGGAGAAAAGTGAGCCACGCGAGCAAAAGCTACGAAACACTAGCGTGGAAATTTTGGCGGTGCTCCGGCTTGTTCGGATTTGTGCAAAAAGCAAAATGCCATCGTAATGCGCTTCTAAAAGTGACGTTTGGACGCGATTCTGGACTACCAAATCGAAAAGCCGGTTAACGCTCAGTTCGGAAACTTGCAGTCCGGTCTCGGGCAAGCAAAATTCAGTTGGTTTCCTTGGCGTGTACCCGCCTTTAAACTCCATTCCAAACATATTGACTTCATTTTATGCTTAATTTTTAACAGGTGAGCTACAGTGATAATAAATAAGGAGCAGATATATTAGATTAAATTCGTAATGATGTGAGTTTACAGAAATTTTGGCGGTAGCAATCTTTATTACTCATTATGATAATTTTGCCGTGAGAATTTCAATATTTAATTGTTGTTTGAGCAACGTCATTGACGAGTTATTGGCTAAGCGAGTTAATTTTTTAAAAAAAATGTACAATACATGTACATTGACCATAAACTGTAGAGTGGCTACACATGCAGTATACGCAATTCCAGTATATGGTCACTCCGCGCATTCCTCATGCCCATCTTCGCAGCGCCAACTTTCCGACTAGCGAATGGACCCAACACTTAGTGTGAGGAAAAATTTGCAGCAGACGACAAAAAGTATAGGCAGCGTCTGCTTTATCAAAATGCATATATCGCTATCACTCCTTTCAAACGGATTGCTATTAGCCAATTGCAGGACAGTATTATGCAACCCTGTGGCTATCTGTTATCTTATGTCAACCGAGTGGTACGTCACCTACGATACGATCATATCCCGTCGGAAAGTATTGGGTCCATCCGCCGTATCATTTCTTGCGCCTGCAGTCGTATTTTCGGGACAGGTGAACATGAAAGGTGCCGACACGTACTAGTGACCATACTATGGTGTCTGTTACCGTGACGTTGTTAATTTTCAACGATAGCCTCGTTCAGTTATGTTTTAAACGCTAGTAGCCCTGAAATTCCGGTAAGTGAAATCCTAACCTCAAAACAGGCAACCGCATTCTGTATACATGTATAACCGGTTATCCGCTCCAGGACAATAAGAATACTTCAGATCTAGCATGGTTTTCATGCGTTCATGGCGGCTGCATAATAAGTGGACTTCTAAATCGGTATAATTGGTGTTTCTTGTCTCATAATTCCTATTCTAAGTTTTCTCCACATCGTGACCCGCTGAGGGAAAAAAAATACTAATTGGCAAAAAATCGCTCGCTCGTTTTCATGGGACTACATTTGGGAAAAGTCAGGCTCCCACTCGTTATTACCCAAATTTTCTCCCTCGACACGCACCGATGGAATAGTTTGAAACATCAGGGCACCACAACATTTACCTTTGCACCCCTTGTTAAATCTTATCGTAAGTTTAAAGAGAAGTTTACACGAACATCCAAAATACAGTAATTGTAGGAAAAAAAAATTGATGCTCAACACTGGGGCTCAATTCGTTGACTACACAGCAGAACATTGCCTAAAATGGCCATTATTCCAAAAATTTTATGTTAACAACAAATTGAGGTGATTATAATAATGTTACTGGTAATTAAACTTAACAAGTAACCTAATTAATGTATTCTATTACTCCTACTGGATACTTATAGTGCAAACTAATTCATGCTTAGACCTAATTTCTCTCGTTCGTATAAATCTCATTGTTTTTAACCTAGATGGTAACTATGAATACATGTATTTATAATAATTTCATTCCATTAATCACTTTGGAGAAACCTTCTTTTGCGATACAGGGTGCTCGGAAATAAATGCTATACATGTCCATGTCCTGACCGTACATGTACACACAACATTTAAAGTACAATAATCTTCTGGGGTCATTAGAATGGATTCATTGCAAATTTTAACAGTGAATTTTATTAATTTTACAAGTATTGGAAGGAAGGCGTCTTAATTTATGCATTACAAAGTGTGGTGGACATTCAACGCATATATTGAGCACATTTTAAAACACTTCTGGGACACCCTGTATAGTTAGCTTTTTTTACGACGTGCATTTATAACTTCTCTTTTAGGCAACATAAGAAATTTAATTTTATCGTTAACGTGGTCCTCTGATCAAACGTCTTCACTCTATGCCTAACCCATCAATAGATTTGACATAAATACGTAACGTAGATAAGCTACTTGAGTTATGTTTATCCTTGAAGTTCACTTAAGTAAAACGATTCTTTTTGAAAACATCCTGTTTCATTTTGCAAACATCCCGAGCCACTTCAGCCGCGCCACACATTGCTGAAATCTAGTTCAACGTATATATCTCTCTGAGCACTTCAATTTTTAATGTCAATCTTCTCTACTAGTCTAACTAACCAACACAATTTGAAAACTAGACCAGTTCTCTGGTGGCCATGGCATTCTCGTAATTTCAGTCGCAAAACTTTATGATTGACCCCATTGGTCTCCCTCGGATTAAGCGTTGCCGGCTCCAGGTCATAAAAGTCGTTTCTCTTGCTTGTAGGATTTAATTAGGTAACCCTTAGAGGGCATACCCTGGTCATCACTCTCCTCTCGCCGAAATATTCTCCGTTTAATAATCCTGCACGTTGCTAAAGCCATCATCATTAGTGCTAAGTAATTATGCGAAGCATAATTTTGCCTAGATTTTGCCTGTTCCAAATATCCTCAAGTGGGAGCGTCGCGAGCCTACTTAACCCGGATGTAACTCATCTGGGATCCATTGCAATTTCGTGTTTTAAATCATAAATTTCATGAAAATGCGAATTGCTATAGTTTTGTCTGTTTGGCTGGCGATGCTTTTTAGATTAAAAAAGGACCTTATGACCGAATTCTCCAATGGTTTTGGAGCCCACAACTTAGCGGTTATTGCAACACTGTACACAGAATTCTGCAAACCAGCAGTCCAATGAGCTGTCCATGAAATTGCATTTCGTACAAGTTCAAACTACGATTAGTAAATATAACCTCTACATTTAGAGAACGTAATTGACGTGGACCTCCTTACAATATCAACGCAATGTGCATTATTGACACGCTAAAATAGCGTTACTTGATTATAATTCAATTGATGCAGCAATCCTTTGTACTATTTTGTTATCTTTCTGCATAATACAATGAGATTACTTGGTCTAATACAATGAATTTTTCTTTCTTTTTCTAGGTAAGTCGATTTACTTCCAAACTTCTGTCTAAACAAAAGTACAGTACGTGTTCGGTGAGTGTCCTGTGTGACTAATTGTTTTACTGTTTTGTAACTGTATTGATCGATTCGAACTGAATAATTTAGTGTTAGAAAATGTGAATTCTTTATCGTTCGCGATGGATTTTGGAAAGATACATTTTTCTGTCTTAAGAAACCTTAATGCTTGCAATTTTAATTGCGTTTACTTACGAAACATTGCCGAATAACCAGCTATTTTCTACCGCAATGCTGCAACTGCATTGTCTTATACTGCTTATGTACCAGATTAGGAGTCTGAATAAAAATGTCAATTGTAAACTGCAACGAGAGAATCAATTGAACACCATGTTTTTATGACATTTAAATTAGAAAATCACGTTATAAATAGTGTTACAATCGAGTTTCCAACAATAAGTAAAGAATACGTTGAATGCTTAGCCGGGCCGAGCTTACAACAAGCGCTGATAAGTACGGAAGTCAAGAGGGCCACGAAAGAAAGGGAAAAAATAGACGTAAAGGTGGCGCTGTTCTCCCCTGGTCATTAGAGAGCCAGTATCACGGTGGCCAGTATAGGCTCTCTATGGTCATTACTGGTCATTAGACCAGTCATGACGCTTTTGACGTCACGCAGCCGTCAAGATTGAGATTTTTTTCTTCCGTTCGTGGTCCCTCTAGACTTCTGTACTTATCAGTGCTTGTTGTAAGTTCGGCCCGGCTAAGCATATTCAACGTATTCTTACCCGTGCATGCATTTTACTCCAAATGAGTGTAGGCTTCAATCATTTCGAAAATAATAAAGAATTGGTTGAGATTTTTGGACTGGTTTCCTATAATTTAAACCTATTTGAAGCTTCAAATTCTTTTTAAGTGTCGCCACCTCGCGATCAACAAAACAAACGCTTTTAATTGGCGAGGAAGCAGTTTCATAGCGTAGAATTTTCTCGTTCTAATTTCAACGTTAAGTTCTGGGATATTTAAATCGACCTTAATGACACTACAGTATTGAATGCGTTGCATCAATGAACCTTTCTCCTCCAGTATCTCGCCAAGGACTCGAAGAACTTTGGCTTTTTTTTTTTACGCGATGCTCGCCCTCGCAATTAATGCGTGATTTATCCGCCGGGGGGTCTTATTGACGAAAAACAGCGCCATTACGAAACGGTCTTCTGGCTTTGATATTGGACGTCGGTTTCCGGTTTGCCTTCCGATTTATCATTCATTATTTATGAAGCGGGTCATGGCGCATTCTTAAACGACGCTTCGGTAAATAGCGTTCTATGTCATTCCCTTAATTCGCGCCGTCCATCGATAAGGTTGCCGTAATCTTACGTCCCAATTTCTCTCAAAAAAAGTGAAAGCCCACGTGTTGGAGGGTGACCCAGAAACGCGATTTATGGGAGGTTAGAGGTTTGTATGCAAATGAACGATTGTTAAGTCTCCCACTCTAGGAAGAGTTCAGTCGCCACGAGTCGCAGCTTATGGGTATTGCCTGATGCAAATGAACGAGGAGATGGAATATTGCTGCAACGTGTCCATGAATGCGCCCTCCCTATACGGCGACGGCCTTTTATGGCTTTTCGTTATTCGACTATCGAAGACTCCGAGTCATGGAGAGAAAAAAACATGAGCGATATAAGGCGTAGGCTGCATGCGTACAGAGGATTTTTCTACAAACTCGGGATTTCGATGGCAGAAACGAGCCAAGAAGGCCGAATAATTGGCGGATAAATTAGAATTCGTGACAAATTTGTGCCACCGGGTTGGGCCCAGTCTGCACTCTCGCGTTGGAACACGTTCCGCCATATCGATTATCGAAGATGCAGGTGGAAGTACTCGTGTACGCCATGTTCGTAGGCATATGCGTTCGAACATCACGTCATTCTCGAATCTTGCACCGGTGTCGAATCCGGGTTCTCGGACAGAAGCTTCACGAATCGCGCTGTGACAGTCGTAAAGTCACGCGAGAGTTAGGGTTTGCATTCGTTGGTACTTATAATTTAAAAAATTAAATTACCTACCACTAGCGCCAACTACCGGACAAACAATTGGTAATGCATTTCAAATGAGGTGTACTAAATGGCGCTAGTGGTCGGTAATTTAATTTTTTAAATTATATGTACCAACGAATGCAAACCCTTAGCGTGTCGATTTTGCACGCGTGGCGTCACGATTGCCGAAGTACGAACGAAAAAACAAACAAACAAACAAAAAACAATGATCGTTTAGCATTGTCCCCAGAAGGGGGGAAATGGCCAAATGGTTGTAAACCGTAATACAGTAAAACCTGGAAAAGTGACCACCTTTTAATTGTGACCACCTGTTTATGTTGACCACTTTTTAGTGTATTTTATTTTTCTCGTGTACATTTCCATCATAGAAATTCTCTGTATAGTGACCAGGGACCAGTATGTGTTGTCTTTTGCAATTTTTACATTGCCAATGTGCCTTAAAAAGTGACCAGATAACAGATGAGTCACGTTACATCTTGCTTTAACCCTTGGACATGATGCTACTGTATTTTTTTGGTTTTGTGGTTTTTTACTACGTGTATGAGTGCTGTTTACATGTTTATAATTTTAATTTAATTCAGGCGATCTTTGTAGAGTTACTACCTGTGTACAGTGACCAACATAAGCATTTTTTTTTGGTGGTCACTCTTAACAGGTTTTACTGTATATAAAAGTCATTAAAAATATATCCATTTTGGACTAAGAAGGCAGGGTTATTTTCTCGTCGACAATCATATTCATCGAGGGTGGAATTGAAGTATTGAACTAACAACTGAACGTATACGCTTTGTACGAGTTCAATTGGAAATGTGTGGAAGTATTACGAATTCTGCACTTCTGTCCCCAGAATGAACTCAGAAAAATGCCGCACATTCGCTATCAACATTTTTTGTTTGTTTGTCAAGACTAGCCTTCACCTTATTAAGTAAATTAAGCTTCCATGGATTTTTTTTAGTCGGAATTCTGTCTTTGGAGTAATGGCCTCGTAAATGGCAAGCCCACTCCATGCATGCACTTCTTCTCTTCGGAGCACTTTTTCCGTGCTCGCTATTTGCGTGTGCCAAACTCTCGGATTATTGAGTTCGTCGCATCGAGCGAGTGCCCTTACTGCTTCTGGAGTGGATTCTGCTTCAGATGACTCAGGTATTTTCGTTCGCCGCCCCGAATCCAATTGGCAAATTGTCGATGCGCCCACGCAACTCGACGTTGTATCGCATTCGTCTTCAATGGATCCCTGCATTGGTATTCTTAGATAGCCGCGTTGCATATTTCTCGCGTTAAGCTGCATTGCCAGACATCGTTCTTGGTGTGTGGACTTATTTTGTTGCTATGGCGATGTCTGCTGCATGCGTAGGAATTACAGCTAGTTCCGCGGGCAAGTGGGGAAAAACTTGCCCGTTTGTTGTTTTAAATCTATTGCCATTATCTCGATGCGATGCTTGTTTATGGCCCGTGCACCGAGGGGGATGCATTTGGCGAAAGCGACGCTAGCGCCCCCGCGTCAACTCCGCTGGCGGCCATCTTGAAGAGCGCTCTCGGCATCAGACACGCCCGTACGTACCAGCAAAAGCGGCGCTGATCCACGGTGCCCACCTGCAGCTTTGTCCGGTCAATGTTGCGACTGTGTGGAAAGTAAAATCGCCCGAGCTTGTTTCGGAGTTGGTCTTGAAGCATCCTGGTGGCGATTTGGAGAAACTGTTGTTTGACTTTTAACATTACGTTTTGGACGATGCAAGTTGCGGTGCAACGCCTCATAAAGGTGGAAGACAAAAAGAGGCCGTGCTCGTTGACCTAATTGCCGCTGGGATTTGCAAAGCGTGTTGTCCGAAAACGATTCGCTTCGCCGCTATAATGATATTGAATGTATAGTTGTAACTTAAAAAAACTTTTTCTAACCATAAAAATTCAATTTGAATGCTAACTCATATTAGCGTGCGCGAAGATAAAGAAAATGCATTTGTTCGAAGAGAACTGATATCTGATACTTGTACATGTATATGTAGCGTTGTTTGCAATAAAATTCCATGCATGTTAAATACCTCAGTTAATAGCAAAATTTAGTGTTGTGCAAATTGTCTTCCTCCTGAGTTTTGTTTGTTTGTTTTGTTCATAAAAGATAGTGATATACCTGTAAATTTAGTGGCACTAACTCGTAGCTTTTATATTGAGAATGTTGAACACAGTTTTAATGGACTCTTTCGCATTACGACTGATTGTATTTCCTGAAGAGCATTTTTTTCACAATATGACAACGTGCTAAAATGCACCGCACAAAACACGTATATATGTTAGTATTGTGCGGCGCTAACAACACGCACACGTGACGGTGTTATGGAGCTTTACCACTTGGTATCTCTCTCAATACCTGTGGCTCTGAAAAGGGCCGGGGGAGGGAAAAAAGGGTGTTCCAGACCTGGTTGGAGATGAGGCAGAATGGCTCCCTAAAAACCATGATGTAGATTTTTGCATCCGGTTAATACGCGTGGCAGGATGGCTGCCACTTTAGTATAACATGGTGGCCACATGTCAGGGAGTCAGGGAAAATAAGTGGTCAGGGAAGTCATGGAAATGTCAGGGAAATTTGTGAGTGGTCAGAGAAATTTTCCCAAATAAAATCAAAATGCTATCCATGCACTCAGTCTGCTAGCAGCTCCATCCCCAATCCTCTTCAGCTAGACTCGTAACAAAATCTA